>VDFB02283221.1:0-37470 GCA_007258455.2 Sequoia sempervirens
GGAGATGTCTTCCATGCATCTTCCCAAAAGGAGATAATAGAAACTCATCAAAAGAGTGGAGAGCTAATTGAGGAGGCTATGAAGACACTCTAGGAGGCCATACACAGTGTAATAATTGTTAATTCATTATCTAATATGGATAACCTAAAAAAAATTATTGATTCTTTCAAAGAGTATGCCTTCATATTAAAGGAAAAACTAGAAAAAGAGTTAGATAAGAAAATGGATGAGAAGAGGCTAATGGAGATGATAGAGAAGTATGCCCATGCACACAATAAATTTCAAGAAAATCTCAAAGGTGTGCAGACTTGTGTGGCTAAGGCCAAATCCTTATTCCAATTTTGTATGAACTGGGCCAGAGCCACAAAAAGCATAAAAGAAAAAATGGACTCAATTGAGTCACAGATAGACAAAGATTCCAATACCTATTATCTGACACATGACCTAGATGGAAGCACAAGGTCAACAATAGAAGAATTACATGAGTAGTTCTTCCAACTACAAGTCCAAAAAGAGAAAATCATTATGCAATTCAGAAACCTTAGGGACCTGGTGAACTCAAAATTGATATCTATTTCGAGTGCCCTGTTGAGTGTTGATAAAGCTACAAAGCTTAATCCGGTACCCAAAACTCTAGAAGAATTTGAAGAATGCCTAATGGAGCTAGATTCCTAGTGAAAAATTCTTGGAATAGCCAAGAGGATTTGGGAAGAAGGAAAGCAAGAGTGGAAATCCCACCTTGAGAAGATACAAGGGTTAGCTTCATCTGGTTGACAGCATTTCTTTTTCTTTATATATTTCAGGTTCTTGTTTCAGATTCTTGTGTACATATGCAGATGATATAAGTTAGATGTTTAGTTCAATTCTTTTTTGGATAGTACTCCTAGGCGGAGTCTATTCAGTTTTTAGTTTGTATACATGTATATATTTGTTAGGGGGAGATCTGGTATGTAAAAAATACTATTCTATGCGTTGTTTTCCCTTGATATCAAAGGGGGAGAATGATTTTGGAGATAATTTTAGCATGTTTCCATCAATGACAAAGGGGGATATTGTTGGAAGAATAAGGAGTTTGTCATTGATTCATTTGTTGGCAACATGAGTATGTTGGATGAGCACAAATTATACAGTCATGCATTGCAATGTTGTCATTGATGTCAAAATTATATCCCAGTATGAAGACCATCTTGGATGGTTTGAGTATGTTTGAGGATGATAGTGAAAGATAATTTTGCAAGAACGTTTGATCCAGTGAAGGCAATAGTTGTGGAAATTGACTAAATGTCAATTCAAGTGTTTATGTGTACAGGGGATTCAATATTCCAATCTGCATTGGACCGTTGATGAAGATCTTTCTCTACACTTCTAATACAAGTTTTTTGGATGGTAGAGGAACCTAATTCCAAAGTTTCATCTCATTTTGGTTTCTTATTTTGAAGTTATGAGTGACAGAATTTCAGCTTGGCAGTATGAGGTGTTTTCCAATGTAGTATATATGTTTTGATGAATCCGCACTTCTCTGCATATTGGAATTTTGCTTTGAAATTTTGTGGAAATTTTGATAGGTGTCAGTAGCATGTATATTCCAAATGGAATAGATTTTGGATGTTCATGTGTTCGAATGTGGGTATACAGTTGCAAATCTTTGTAATTAGGTCATTATCGGTGTCGACCTAATGAGTTGGGTATTTTGCAAAGGATGAACATGTGTTGATCTGTTATGTGAGTACTATTTTAGGTCCATGTTGACCTATTTTAAATTGTTATAAGGCTTGAATCTTGGTTTATAGAATTTATGGAAGGATCTTGAGCCAAGACAAGTTACATTTTGCATATTACATCTAATTAAGGCGACCTAATTGATGTTGTAGGTGAAGTGAATATATAAGAAGGATCTTTTTAGGTATTTAGTGAGAAGTTACATGTGATAAGAGTGTGTAGATGTGAATTGTGTGAATGCAGAGCAAAGAAAAATATTGAGTCAGATCAATATGAAGTGTGTAAAGTCTATATCCTGAGCTTCATTGGAACTGTATTTCATGCATATGTTAGATGCAACTATAACAATTTAAAACTTGGATGTGTTCCATAATCTCTTCTATCTATTTCTTCTTTCAATGGGCAATGAGTCCACTTGGATAGTGATTCCACTTGCAATGAGAACTTTGTAATATACTATAACCAACTTTATAATATATTGTGAGCTAATCCTCACCGTGGTTTTTCCCTTTTTGGGTTTTCCACATAAAAATTTGGTGCTCATGTGTTATGTTATGTTGATGGTTGTTTTTATGCTTTCATTCATTACTAAAAATTGATTATGATATGTGGATTGAATGTTTAAATGCTTAAATGGTGTAAAAGAATACTGATTCAACCCCCCTCTAATATTCTGAGTGTTCAACATAGGGTTGCACAACTCTTTCTAAGTATCCTATGTGACATTGGATACTAGTATAAAACCTTGAAATTCTCCCACTTCCTTGAGAAACTATTTTACTAACAACAAGAATACATTTCCCTTTTGCATAGACTCTTACTCATCCATCATGGGAATTAACTCAAACATATTCTCATCCTTCATGATGGTGAAATTTTTCTTACACCCATCAAATTGTGTGTCTATCAAGGCATTTCCAATAATACATGGCATGCATTGATCAAGATCATTATGAGACATATACCTCATTTACATATCCCCTAGTATAAAATGCATATTGATACTAATTTATCACTATTAATTGTTGTTTGTTTTCCAACAAAGATACTTTAGAGTGAATGACTATATTTAACCCGAGCTTATGCACCATCTCCATAGATATTAAGTTACCAATGATAGCTCCATTGATTATCAGATTTTAGCATTGTTTTCCCAACTTGCACTTATTTTGGAAGAGAATATTCCTCAATCATAATTCATTTTCCTTTTTTATAAATTTTAATATAAACTTGCACATCATCAAATTCTCCCCAACCTTAAATTCTACTCCACTATCTAACGAGTTGGTTTATTCAACCTATGCAACATTGCACATGCTTCTCTCTATGAGACCTTATTCTCATGTAACATTTGGAAACTAAAATATACAATGACTTACTTTTCAATGCTTGAAACAATTCCCTTTGAAGCATTTTCCATAATCGTCTCTTCCTCTATCTCCACCTCAATTAGAAATCTACTCATACTCCACCCTCAATGCCACTAGTTTATGTATTTTCCTTATGTACATAATTTTTCCTTCTATCACTTGGCTTTCCCTTTTCATCCTTTCTCTTACCACTATTGTTGAATTTTCCCTATTGTCTTCAAGACAAATTCTTAGCTCTAAGAATTGGCTTGTAATCCTCCTTGATGAAATGAATTGTGAATAGACACATCTCATCCTAGATTGAGATGCACAAATTATTCACATATTTGGATACTTTCTCATTTTTATCTTCCACATGCCCAACATGAATGCATAATGCATAGTCTATAGAACTCCTTGATTTACTTCTATAGGGGAATCTCCCTCTTTCATAAATTTTAGAGATTCTTGTATATTTCTATCACATAGTTGGTTGGCATAAACTTACCCTTGAGTTTAGTAACCATGCTAGCCCATTGTGAAATCATGTAATTATTTGTTTGCACATAACTCTTCTAGGACAAATCTTAACACAAGGAAGTGCTCCCTTTCAACTTTATGGTGACATAATTCTTTCAAATAATTGATTTCTTTGAATTTAAAATATTTTTCCATCTTATTGATCAAATCAATCAATTCTTCTAGATTTAACCTCCATGAGTAGCTTGGGAGATTAAACCTCAACTTAATCCTAGTCTTCATCAAGGTGATTAAAAATCTTTCCACTATTGTGATTTTTTCCTTGGCATCATTTGTCTCTATATCACCTTTGAATTAAAAATATTTTTCAAATACTTCTTTAAAATAATTGATTTCTTTGAATTTAAAATATTTTTCCATCTTATTGATCAAATCAACCAATTCTTCTAGATTTAACCTTCATGAGTAGCTTGGGAGATTAAACCTCAACTTAATCCTAGCCTTCATCAAGGTGATTAAAAATATTTCCACTATTATGATTTTTTCCTTGACATCATTTATCGCTATAGCACCCTCTCATACATCACCACCTTCTCTTTCATTATGTCATTGGTGTTTTCCATCACCACAAACCTCTTCTCAATGTGATTTCATTAACTCAAGTTGAGATTGAATGTATCAACATATCAGCTAGATCTATGATAATGGTTGCCTAACTATTTCTTACACCTTCTCTTCCTACATTATGTATCTTCAGTACTTTACCAATAATGTGACAACACTTCACAAAAATTCTTAGGTTAATGAAACTCATGAGATCATCTCTAATACTTAGAGTGGTCATTCTCCTAATGTGGTTCAAAATAAAAACTAGAAAATAAGTTTTCAAAGTAAACATATAAACTAGGAAGACAAATGGAGATTAAACAAGAAGGAAAAGATTAAATTATAGAGAACAAAATAATTAAAAATGGACCAACTACATATGAAACCTAACTACACTATGCTACCCAACCCCTTAGAGAAATATAAATAGAGACTCTCTTTGGTTACAATTGAATAGTCTAAACCCTACCCAAAACCCAACCATTGTCAAATCCTCTAGTCTCTAAAACACCAAACCAAATCCCGTGAATGACCAAAGAAACCATAGTAAATAGTGTTAGAATATAATATAATATATGATAACCTAATGAATTGGAGTAGGTCATTTCCATAAATGTGTGCCTAAGAAGGGAATTTTCTCAACATGGGTGTAACAGGCAAATAGAAAAATTGGCCATTCCTATAAATTGGAATGTGACATTATTCTAACCTTCTAGAACTTACAAAATTTCAAAATATCTAATAGAAGTGTTCTAACAAAATGACCAACTACTCTAGCATTTAACATCTATGGATATTTTTATGGTACATGCATGAAACAAGTTGCATAGGGCGGTAACATGAATGTGTGGATCTATGCAAGCTAAGAGAGGAATCCATAACAATGATCCAACTACTAAGTCTTGTACAAAGGAAGACTTTTGCATGAGTTGAGGTGTGTTTCAATAGAAAACACATTAGGATAGTAGGGTCTATATAAGGCTCACATGAAGCTATGTCAACAATCATAAGGTGTGAAATGCTTTAAATTTCCTAGAGAGACAAAACAAAACATGTACACAAGTTAAACTTGCAAACAAACAAATTACCACATCTTAAGGAATATGCAAGTAAATTATGTGTGTAGAAAGCTACAAATACATATTTATGGTTGATGCAAGATTCTACCAACCCAAGTACTCAAATATTACATATGGTACATGTTGAGCATGATTTATTGTATTGCTTGAACTCCATCATGAGTAGTTCAAACCACCAAGATAGTTATATTGATGATTATGAGCAAAGATTCAAAAACAAAGCATATACTAATGAGATATTGCATAATCCTTTGGCATATGACATCTTGGCTTATCCTTCACCAAGTAGATTTTCGGCATATATTTTAGAGAGTATGATGATAGAAGTGATCCATTGCTTCATTTATGATCCTTCCAAACTACATGATTCGCTTATTTACATAAGGATGTGTTGTACTATTAAATTGTTTCCAACAATATTGAGAGGTAATGTATACACATGATTTTATTCATGTCTCATCCTTATATTACTTTTTTTACAAATTTGGCTAGTTCTTTAATGAGATATTTTTATTTTTATTTTGGCAAAGGGCACCAAGGCCTAAAATATATAAATATATATAAAAAGAGTAATACAAAATCCAAAATCCCAGAAGATAAACCTAGTATAGATACAACTTCATCGCATGTAGGCTTAAAAGATAAAAAAAGAGCCAAGATCAAGGTAAAAACCAACCACCAAATAAATCCATAACCAAAAAAATCACAAAGAAAAAAAAGGGATATAAGGATATCCTCCACATTATCTCCAATAACTTCTTCACCTAATTGTGCTACAAGAGGATGAGAAAAATGGGTTGACAAGAGGTGCAAAACCTGGAAGTGCTCAAGGAATATGTCTACCAACTGAGAGCTAAGCTCATCATGATGAGTATGAAGAGCATTAGCAACAAAAATCTTGCATTGACATTGGAGACCATGCTTCACATAATTGAAAGTGAAAATCACTACCAAATTTCTTTGTAAATCTTTATGAGAAAACAACCCCTCAACCAACACCTTACCATTAAACAAATCATAGTTTTTCAGAGCATCAGTAAGAGTTTGAGTGTAAGATAATTGTTTCTAAACACATGTAATGAAAGAAAGAAGAAAAAGAGCCCAAGTAAGGATTATATGTTGACATTTTAAGCTTTGGTTATATGGATATAAATTTCCTCGAGCTCCCTTCGGGTTATTCTTATTTTGCTAAGTACGGCCCATGCCTTATATATTTGAATATCCTTAGGCCCCCTTTTGATGAACTTCATCCACTATCGCCACATGTCTACTAGGTGCTGCTCGCAGGGATTTATTCCTTAGGTCTTCTTCCGGCCCCCGCCATGCTTCCACATTTCAACAACGTAGGCACTTGAAGACTGCTTCCCTTCACTTTTCAACTAGGCCTCATTTGCATGCTATGTAGCATCTATCCACGTTCACTTTTTGCTAGAACCCATGGTCAGTGCTAACAATGAAGACTTCTCCACATGTCTTCCCCACACAAGTTTTCATTGCAAGAAGGAAGGAACGAGCAACAAGCCTCACCATGATGCCATGTGTCCTAACTGCCTCCATGGGTAAGAGAAACATGTCTACACGAGGTTTTGTTGGGACCACCGCCATCATTTAGAGGGGATGCATCTGGTTCAAAGACGACCACGTTCTATGGCTCGAATTTTTTTTGTTGCAATGGCCTAAGGAAATCATTGCTCTTGATAAGGGAATATTTTATGTTGCTGGCTTGCTAGACAGTGGGATTGTTTTCTATATATACTACTTCTTCCTTCCGAAAATGAGTTCGGAAGATACATAAAATTTGGAAAAGACACCAAGCCTTTTTGTATTGTTTTAGATTATTGTATAAGACTCACATACTGTGCCTTTTTTTCGACCTTTCTATTTTCTTAAGCTATTTGACAAAACATTATATTGTGCCATTACTATACTGAGTTGTTTATTTGCAGAATTTCTATGATTTCAATATAAGTTTACTGATTTAGACCATGTCTTTAACTCTTCTTTTTAGTAAATGTGTATAGGAGTTATTTTATGTTATTGGATAAATTATTCAGGTTTTCATCTTTGATTTCTGTTATTCTGGGACTTAGCAGATTATTGAATGGACCCTTAAATCGCATCCAAAAGATAGATTTATCGTGCCTACATCTACATCTTGGCACATCACCTTAGTTAGATCTTTATTTTTTATATCTACTTCATTTTTCCATTCCAAAATCCCAAATACAGAAGAAGTCAGCTTCTTTAAAAACCCAGAGGTCACTCAGTTTAGTGTAATTGGTCCCCCCATTAACTGAGTTTCCCATAAGGTTGTTACTTTGTCATTTTTTGGCATCAACAGTTTATTTTTCTAGCACACCCGGTGGGACTGCTTAAATGTACCTGAATCTAAAGTGGGTGTATGAGCAATCAGCCTATTACTGGATCACAAACAATGAATAACCATGGTTTGTTAGTGTCACCACTAGGAACAATACAAACTGGAACCCATATAGTGAATGTTTCGCTCCTTCCACCAACCATGTTGCCAATTGCAAACAAGAATTATGTGGCATGGGATGCCAGAAGTCCCTTGGTAGCACCAATAACACCCACCATTTGGGCCCCTATCTCGGCCTTTGCTTTAAAAGCTATACCAAAATTCACTAGGGATGGCACAAAGACAGCACCGAACATCTGCAAGATGTGTTGGATGTGTGTTTGGTGCATGGAGTCACCAACCAAAATATAGTACTAGGGTTGCTCGCAGCCTCTTTCAGGGGTAAGGTGTTGGATTGGTACCGCAAGCTGCAAGCTAATACTATCGATACTTGGGATCAGCTTGGAGATTCTTTCTACAAAACATTCTTGAATGATGGGGATAGGTCTTCATTATATCATCAGCTAGAAATCATAAAGTGGGCCCCATATGAAGCCATGACTGACTTCAACGCCCGGTTCCATATAAATTGGCAAAGAATTCAGGCTGCTATCTGCCTGCCAGCCGAGTTGGCGTTCATGTTCTACTTGAAATCCATCAACACAGACATCTCAATGATGATATAGTCTCTTGGTGGAACCACTCTATTGGATGCATACAACGTCGCTGTCAAGGCGAAGAATAATCTGATAGATGTCGGGAAGTTATCACCTCGGCCCATTATGCCTATATTCCCCGAAATATCAGTTTTCGCCTAGGAAGTAGCATCTACCAGTGCACCCGCTCCTCCCCAATCTATGTACACATATTCAAACGTGCCACAAAATGTTGCTTCTACATTGATAGCTCCTCGAAGGATGAAATGAGTGACGTCAAGGAGATGTTGCGGATCATCGCCAGTGAAATAACTACCATCAAGCGAAATCAGTCTACACCTCTGAAGCCAACCTACCAAAATTATCAAGGTGGAAGATCTTCCTACCAGAAAAACCAGTTTCAAGGAGGCTCACACACAAACCCATAGACTCAAACAACTAATCAAATAGTTCCAATACCTACTCCGTTGCAGGGTGCTCACCTAAGCTCGAGTAGGGAGCTGACAGCAGGGCAAAACAATTTAGTCAATGACACCAACCCCTAGTGCTTTCCCTATGGCAACGCACATATGCCCTAAAACTACCCATGTGACAATCTACAACAAAAGGTGGCAGAATAGCATAGCCAAGGTGCGGCATCAAACCTTGGAGGTTATGTATATTCCTCTCCGTAGATGGAAAATGTGGTATTCACCGCGCAAATGTAGGGGATGTCCCTAGAGCAAGAAATGGATATAGTTCCTGATCATGTGCTCTTCTCATGGATGGGGGAAGAAGAGGCGGTGTTTGCAAATGATGCATCTACATTGAAATCCTTGCAAGTGTAGTTTGATTACAATATTGGCTCAAAGAGGAGATTCATGGGTGAACTAGTCATCTCGCAGCCTATAAGTGCCTATGAATAGACACCTAATCCCTCTGCAATTGCACAGAAATGTCAGCCACGAAGGGAAATTGTTATAACCAGAGCTAAGGAGAAGAAGCCTTCAAATCTTCCACCATTCAATGTGGTGGAACAATTAAAAAAATCCTCCGCTAATGTGTCCCTTTGGGATATCTTAGCTATTCTATAGCAGAAGACATTGTTGTAGAAGGCTCTCCAGGAAGATCCAATCATTGAGCCAACGGAGCAATCATTCAAGGGAAAGGCTATTGATCCATCACCTCCTGCCAAAATTCTCACAAATAGCACAAAGGAAGCCTCTACAAAGGTTAGAGATAAGTTGAAACCGAAACCCATTTTTCTAACTCTTATTGTGGGTAAAAAATTATTGCATAATTCCATGATTGACTCTGGCGCTAGCATCACAGTGATGCCCAAGCAGATAGCTAAAGCATTAGGACTTAGCTATGAACCTTTAAAAAGGGGGGTTATGCAGCTTGATGGGAACAAGGTCAAAACTGTAGGTGTCATTAAGAACCTCCCTTTAACTCTATTCTCCTACCCTAGCATCACAGTTCAACAAGATGTTGTGATCATAGACGTTTCCCCCATGTTCGGTCTCTACTTATCCCAGGAATTCACTTCAAAGATAGGTGGATATCTTTCTTTGGATTGGTCACACTTGATCCTCAGGACCAAGCATGGAGCTAAAATGAAAATAATATCCAAACCCCTACACTCTGAACATGTGGTCGATGAAGCCATGATCAACTTTGAGGCTACCCATACCTTTTTCACCAAAGAGGAAATATATTGCACCGAGCTACTAGAAGATGAAAAAGTGACCAGAGATTGGACCGATCAAGAAGAGGTCCTCTTGAGTGAATATATAGACACTAATCCTTTTGGAAAGTATCATGCTATCGGGTTAGGTACCTATGTCATCTATGATGAAGATTAAGAGATTTTGAAGGTCATGAAAGAACCCGAAAGTGATCAAGCCTCAGAGCTATGGATGTTGCACTTCGAAGTAGCAAGATGCAAAGTTCGCACAGGAGCCGGGATATGTTTGACATCCCCATTAAATGAAAAGACACTTTGGTCCTTCTACTTCCAGTTTGCTTGTTCGAACAATGAAGTTGAATATGAAGGCCTAGTGCAAGGTCTAAGCCTTGTAGAGCAGATGGGCATCAAGAAAATAATGGTGTTCGGAGACTCTAAACTAGTGGTCAATCAAGTCTGAGGGCTCTCTTTAGCTAAGAATGTCTACATGAGATCCTATAGACATAGAGTCTAGGACCTGATCGAGGGTTTTGAAGCCTTCAATATCCAGATAGTGCCCAAAGAGAAAAATATAGAGGCAAATCACCTAGCATCATTCAAATCTCAATTTGATCCTATTTTTTACCTAATTCATAACATACACTTTGTGTGAGTGATAGTCTGACTAGAAATTCCAGATAATGATCAGAGCTGGCAAGTGTTCGAAAGTGATGAACACATCACCTCATTTATCCAGCAATTGGGAGAGTTCGCTAAGAAACTCCAACCAAAGATTTCCAAGGCCTATGATGGAAAAATCATTCAACTGAGGTCCAACAAGCTTCCAAAGGGACTGGTCACTCTCAAAAACCTATTCAATTGTGACAATGTGAGGAATGACAAAAGGAATTTTGTAGCAGACAAAAGTGACTATGCAGACCTTTAGGTCAAAAATGGAAGGAAACTCAAGGTCAAAAAAGATGTTCCACATCATGACAAAGAAAGACTCATCCATTTCTGTGAGAAATATGGAGTAGTGGCCTAGTCATATGATGACCTCAAGGGATATGATCTTGAAATCATCTAGCATACTATATAGCTGGCGGAAGGCGTAAAACCTGTCAGCCAAAAGCAAAGGCCAGTAAATCTAAAGATTGAAGCCTTAATGGCACAAGAGCTAACAAAGCTAATTCAATCCTAGATCGTCTTCTCGATCAAACGCAGTACATGGGTATCCAACCTAGTTCTGGTTTGAAAGAAGAATAGAGACATTCACCTTTGTATTTATTTTTGGGATCTGAACAGAGCATCCCTGAAGGACCACTACCCCTTGCCTTCCATGGAGTCCATCTTGCAAACAGTGGCAGGATCAGAAATGTTTTCTCTCCTAGACAGTTTCTCCCGGTACAACCAAATTTGGGTCAAAGAAGAGGACCGACACAAAATGATGTTCACTACTAAGTGGGGAATGTTTGCATATGCAAAAATTCCTTTTGGCCTCTCAAATGCAAGAGCCACTTTCCAACGGGTAATGGATACCGCTTTCAGCGAACTGATCAACAAGATTATCTTAATTTATTTGGATGATCTAACTATATTCTATAAATCTAAGGATGATCACATTGATCACCTTGAAATGGTTTTCAAAAAATTCCAGGAGTTTGGGGTATCCCTGAACCCGAAAAAATGTGTTTTCGAAGTGTCGCAAGGAAAATTATTGGGACATGTAGTGTCCAAAGAAGGAATTGCAATCAATCCTGAGCAGGTGAAGGCAATCAGGGAACTTCCCCTTGTTGGATGTTGTGGTCATGTTGTTGATATGTGGTTGTTATTAATGTCAACACTATTAGCATTGATTGTATTGAAGGTTGTATATGTCGAGGATATTGAGAAAATTGTTGAAGAGTTGCAGGTTGCTAGTGGAACAGTGTAGGTCAAGAAGGTGTTTTTTTTCTGTACGTTGAAGATCAATTTTTGTGGACTAAAGGGTTTATTGCTGAGAGAATCTATTCTATCCACCAGAAGTTTCAAAATTCCGCGTGAAGTTTTGATCGTGTTATGAATAGTTGTGCTCTAACAGTGTTTATGTGGTTTCTGTCAGTGCTCCTGATTGAAGTTTATGTAATTCTAGTAATTTATGTTGTTGTGAATGCTTCTCTATTAGTTCTTATTGCTTTTGGATGCTTCTAGATCATTCTCTATGCTTGTTGTACATCTGCGTTGATTGGTGTGCTCGTGGTCAAAGATTTTTCTCATGTATGTTTGGGTTTTCATGTTTTTGGCCGACATGATGGTTGTAACGTGTTATGGATCCTTGAAGATTTAAATTTAAATGTTTGGCACACTCGAGGATATTGTTTTAGGTCACATCATAATAGTAGCCGATGGTGTATGATTCACATTAAAAAAATTATTTGTAAATTTGGGCCGACATTGTAAATATGTTTTATATTTTTGGTCAACGAAGTTGTTGATGTAATTCCATGTTGCAGATATATAAGAGTGATTGTTTGAGAAAATTTATAGTGTGAATGAAGTGAAGAAGAGCCAAAGAAGAGAAAGTGTGTGAATACTATTCATTCAATTGAAGAGAAAAGTGTGAAGAAGTTTGAGAGAAGTGTGAAGGAGTGTTTTTTTGCTTAACTGGAACTATAATCAGGCTTTTGTAGAAGCTATTTTCTCAATTCATACCCTACGGATCTAATCTGAATTGCTTTGTATTCTTGGGAAGTGAGCCCTCTTGTATTTGAGCAATGAGCTCTAGGCAGTGTTCCTGAATGCATGTGCATTCCCATTATTTTTCATTATACTTTTAATAGGGTATATTATTGTCGACTAACATCCACCGTGGTTTTTCCCCTAACAGGGTTTCCACATAAAAATCTTGGTGTTCTCTATGCTTCTAATGTGTTGATTGTTCATGATTTATTGTTCATTCATTAGATCTAAGATTAAGTTAAGTAAATTTTGAAAAGTTTAAAAATTTTGAGACAACCAATTCACCCCCCCTCTCAGTTGTTTCTCCTTGTTTTGCCAACAATTGGATTCAAAGCAGGTTCCTCTAAAGAATTTTAAAAGCTTGAGGTGATCCGAGATGGCATCATACAAGAAGGATAGTCCTAGATTCAATGGAACAAACTACTCATTGTGGAAAGCCAGGATGGAGTGTCATTTGAGGTGTATTGGTGAACCCTGCTAGAAGATTACAAAGAATCAATATGTTATTCCTCATAATGGTCCTTCCACTGTTGATGAGATTAAGGAAGCCGAATAATATTAGGCTGTACAGAAAGTCCCTTTGTTTGATCACTTCGATAGATCTCAAAAACGACAAAATGCTGAGGTCTAAAGAGAACAACCTATGATATTTGATGAAGGAAATTGTAGAGGGAGTATGCAGTTTATCGTCTTGCGCCTGAAAAAAATTTAGATGGTGAAGATGGTACAATATTTTGGCGTTAGTTTAAATGAACTAGATGAAGAAGATGTGTTTAAATTTTAAAGAAATTGTAGCTAAAGTGCTCAGATCATTGCCTCCCTCTTAAAAATAAAAGGCTCATGCTATTGAAGAGCTCAGAATAGTAACAAATGTGATAAGAGATATGTTTATTGGTAAACTTGTTGCCTTTGAGTTGAGTGAATTTGGTAATTCTACCCCCAAGACTGGATCTGCATTTAAGGCCTCTGTATCTAGAATAAACAAGCAAAGATATGATCCAGAGAAAGGTTCCAAAAAAATTCATTCAAGTATGAGGAAGAAATGAAATAGCTTGAAGATGAAGAAAGAGAAGTAGAAGAGTTGGAAGCATTGATTGTGAAGAAAGAAGGCAGAGGACAAGGTAAGTATAAAGGAATGTTGCCTATTAAATGTTTCTCTTGCAATAAAATAGGTCATTTTGCATCAATATGTCCTGAAAGAGTTCCTAGGTCTAAGCCTAAATCTAGATTTCAAAAGAAATGTTACTATGCATTGACTGATGAAGAGTCTGATAAAGATAATGGAAATGAAGATGAATGGGTGTTCCATGTTATCAAGGAAAATGGTCTGATGGCTACTGAATTTGCTAAATTTGAGAAAGCTCTTACAGCCTGAATTGAAGAAAATGATGAGTGGGTTATTGACAGTTGATGCTTACATCATATGACTGGTGACAAAAGAAAGTTTGTAAGTCTAGAGAAGTATGTTGGTGGGGTTATAAGATTCATAGATAACAATGCTAGTGCGATTCGTGGTAGAGGATCTATTTGTCTTGGTGGTAAGCATAACACTGATGATGTCCTTTATGTTGAAGGCTTGAAGCACAACATGTTGAGCGTTGGACAATAGGTTGACAAGGGCTACGATCTTCAGTTCAAAGGTGGAAGATGCAGAATACTTGGAAGTTCTAGAAATGTAATTGCTTCAAGTAAAAAGACAAAAAGTAATGTTTTTCACCTGAATGCTACTAGTGAAATTTGTTTAATTGCTCAAGTAGATGAAAGCTAATTATGGAATAGGAGGTTGTGTCATGTGAATTTTGATAACATTGTCAAAGTAAGTTCCACTCAAGCAGTAAGAGATCTACCTAAGCTAGTGAAGCCTACTAACACAATTTGCGAGGAATGTCAGATGGAAAAACGGACTAGAGTTTCTTTTTGGAGAAAACAACATCATTCTAATGGATTACTTGAGCTAGTACACACTAATCTATGCAGTCCCTCCAGAGTCAAAAGTCTTCATGGAGAAAGGTACTTTATGCTGCTTGATGATTATTCTAGGATGATATGGGTTGCTTTCTTAAGAGAAAAATGTGAAGCATTAGAGAATTTCAAAAGTTTCAAAGCTATGGTAGAGAATGAGAAAGGTTTGAAAATCAAATGCTTAAGGTTAGACAGAGGTGGTGATTTCACCTCCAAGTAGTTCAATTATTTTTGTGAAGAGCATGGAATCAGAAGATAGTTATCTACTCCTCGAACCCATCAACAGAATGGAGTTGCAGAGAGAAAGAACAGAATAATTTTGGATGTTGCTAGAACAATGATGATTGAAGGAAATGTGCCTCACATCTATTGGAGTGAATTTGTAAGCATTGTTGTATATACTTTAAACAGGGTAAATGTAAATGGTGATTCTAATAAGAAGCCTTTTGAACTATGGTTTGGTTATAAGCCTATTGTTAAGTATCTCAAGATCTTTGGAAGCAAATGTTGCATCAAGAGAGATGAGGACATAGGAAAGTTTGATGCAAGAAGTGATGAAGGAATCTTTCTAGGTTACTCTACTAAAATCAAGGCTTACCGGTGCTATAACAGAATATTAAGAAAAATGGTTGAGAGTGCAAATGTAAGAGTTGATGAGGATTTTGCTAAATCATCTAGATATTGTGGATATGATTCAGATGACCAGGAAGACAATACAAACAAAGGGGAAAATGTTCAAACACAAAATCAACTTCAAATTGTTCCATATGTTCCATTTGTTCCATAAAATCAAGGTAGCCAGGAATCAGAGACAAGTGCAAGTACAGAAGAAAGAACAGAAGAACTAGAAGTTCGAGAAAGTCTTAACGTTCCAAGGTATGTAAAGCTAAATCATTCTGAAAATCAAATTATAGGAGACAAGAATAAAGGTGTGCAAACTAGAAGAAAGATTGTAGAAGAGTATTGTCTGATTTCCAAGATTGAGCCTAAAGATTTCATTGAAGCTTGCAATGATGAACACTAGATGGAAGCTATGAAGGAAGAACTTATGCAGATTGAAAAGAATGATACATGGATACTTGTTCCCAGACCTAAAGATAAAAATGTGATTGGTACTAGATGGGTCTTTCAGAATAAGCTAAATGAACAAGGTGAAGTGGTCTGGAATAAAGCAAGACTAGTATGTAAAGGGAATCCACAAATGGAAGGTATTGATTTTGAAGAAACCTTTTCCCATGTTGCCAGAATTGAAGCTGTAAGATTATTTCTTGCTTATGCTGCATATAAGAACTATAAAGTCTATCAAATGGATGTGAAGTCATATTTTTTGAATGGTGAGCTAGAAGAAGAGGTATATGTTGAACAGTTGGATGGATTTCAACTAACTGATAAGGAAGACATGGTTTTCCGATTAAAGAAATCTCTATATGGACTCAAGCAAGCCCCCAGAGCTTGGTATGCTAGACTGGATAAATATTTACTAAAGCTTGGATTCAATAAATGTACTGCTGACAACAATTTGTATTTCAAGTTGGATCATGACAAAGAGTTGATTATTGAGGTCTTTGTTGATGACATTATTTTTAGAGGAGATGCTAATCTATGTATGAAGTTTGTTGATGAAATGAAAAGTGAATTTGAAATGAGTATGATTGGAGAAATGAAGTTCTTTCTGGGATTACAAGTTACTCAGTTAGACAATGGAATTTTCATATCTCAATCCAAATATGTGAGAGAGATGTTGAAGAAGTTTGGCATGGAAGACACAAATCATGTTGGTACTCCCATGGTAACCGAGTGCAAGTTAACATAGAATGATGATTCTCCTAAGGAAAATAAAACAAAATATAGGCCAATGATTGGCGGATTGCTCTACTTAACTCAGACCAGACCAGACATTATGAATGTTGTATGTATGATTGCTAGATTTCAGGTTGATCCAAAAGAGTCCCATGTGACTGTTGTAAAGAGAATCTTCAGATATCTGAAAGGAGCAATTAACTTTGGGCTTTGGTATCCTAAGGATGATGATCTTACTTTGAATGCATATACTAATGTGGATTGGGAAGGAGATGTAGATGACAAGAAGAGTACTAGTGGTGGTGCCTTCTTCCTAGGGAAGAAGTTGGTGTCTTGGTTGAGTAAAAATCATAATTCCACTTCTCTATCTAATATTGAGGTAGAGTACATTGTTGTTACAAATAACTATACTCAAGTGATGTGGATGAAACATATGCTAAAAGATATCAAAGTAGTATATGATGAGCCTATTGCCATATACTGTGACAACTCAAGTGTAATCAACATATCAAAGAATTTGGTGTTACACTCTAAGACCAAGCATATATCAATCAAGTTTCACTTCTTGAGGGAAAAAGTGAATGAGAGAGAAGTCAGACTGGAGTATGTGCCTACCAAAGAACAGGTTGCAGACATTTTCACCAAGCCGTTGCCGAAGGATAGCTTCATAGATATTTCCTAATTTGGATTGATGTTTTTGTGGCTGCTACTGAGGGGGAGTAGCTAGATGTGCAGATATGTGGTTCAGATCTTATATGTGGGAAGATAATGCTTATCTTTTCCATTGATGTGAAAGGGGGAGAAGAGCAATGTGAAAAATCTCTTTGGGGAGAAGAGCAATTGAGGAGAAGAGTCAGAATCTAAGGGGGAGAAAGTGTAGTTGTGTTAATGGTATTTTTCACATCGTGTGTTTCCATCAATGCCAAAGGGGGAGATTGTTAGATGTTGTGGTTTTCATTGATGTCAACACTATTAGCATTGATTGTATTGAAGGTTGTATATGTCGAGGATATTGAGAAAATTGTTGAAGGAAGAGTTGCAGGTTGCCAGTGGAACAGTGTAGGTCAAGAAGGTGTTTTGTTTTGTACGTTGAAGATCAGTTGTTGTGGACTAAAGGGTTTATTTTTGAGAGTATCTAGTCTATCCACCAGAAGTTTCAGAGCTTCACGTGAAGTTTTGATTGTGTTATGAACAGTTGTGCTCTAACAGTGTTTATGTGGTTTCTGTCAGTGCTCCTGATTGAATTTTATGTGATTCTGGTAATTTCTGTTGCTACGGATGCTTCTCTATTATTTCTTATTGCTTGTGGATGCTTCTAGATCATTCTTTATCCTTATTGTACGTCTGCATTCATCGATGTGCTCGTGGTCAAATATTTTTCTCGTGTATGTTTAGGTTTTCATGTTCTTGGCCGACATGATGGTTGTAATGTGTTGCGGATCCTTGAAGATTTAAATTTAAATTTTTGGCACGCTCGAGGATATTGTTTTAGGTCACATCATAATATTAGCCGATGGTGTATGATTCGCATTAAAATTTTATTTGTAAATTTGGGCCAACATTGTAAATATGTTTTATATTTTTGGTCGACGAAGTTGTTGATGTAATTCCATGTTGTGGATATATAAGAGTGATTGTTTGAGTGAAGTTATAGTGTGAATGAAGTGAAGAAGAACCAGAGAAGAGAAAGTGTGGGAATATTGATTTATTCATTTGATTAAAGAGAAAAGTGTGAAGAAGTTTGAGCGAAGTGTGAAGGAGTGTTTATGTGCTTAACTAGAACTGTAATCAGGATTTTGTAGAAGCTATTTTCCCAGTTCATACCCTATGGATCTAATCTGAATTTCTTTGTATTCTTGGGCAGTGAGCCCTCTTGTATTTGAGTAGTGAGCTCTAGGCGGTGTGCCTAAGTGCATGTGCATTCCCATTATTTTTCATTATACTTTTAACAGGGTATAATATTGTGGACTAACATCCATCATGGTTTTTCCCCTAACAGGGTTTCCACGTAAAAATCTTGGTGTTCTATGTGCTTCTGATGTGTTGATTGTTCATGGTTTATTGTTCATTCATCAGATATGAGATTAAGTTAAGAAAGTTTGAAAATTTTAAACATTCTAAGACAACTGATTCACCCCCCCTCTCAGTTGTCTATCCTTGTTTTTCCAACACCCCTACTAGTCAACAAGAAAAGAGTCTTTTCTTTTTTGGGGAAGGTAAACTTTGTAAGAAAATTCATTTATGATTTTGTAGGACTAATTAGACCTATCACCCTGATGCTAAAAAAGGATCAATTATTCAAATGGACAAAGGAAGCTAGAGAAGCCTTTGAGAAGGTTAAGGATGTTATTTCTTTAGCTCCTGTGCTGATAAATCCAAACCTATCGAAGGACTTTATAATGTATGTATTTAGTAGCAAATCTAGCATCACTACTGTGCTAACTCAAAAAGATGATGTAGGAAAGGGAAAACATCCGATAGCATTTCACTCCCAAACCTTAAAATATTATGAGATGAACTACAACTTCATCGAGAGGCAAGCGTTCGCCATTGTTAAGGGACTCAAGAAGTTCTGACACCTCATATCTTGCAATAAGGTGATTGTATATGTCGTGCATTCCAGTATGCACGAGTACATTATGGAAGGAGAAATCACCGAAAAGAGAGCAAGGATCAAGAGTACCCCTCCGTTTATGCATATGTTTTCTGTTGTTGTGTTTTTATACTGTTAGACCTATGATACTTTGTTGGATATTTTGATCGCTGATTTTGAGCGACAGTGGATTATTCTGTGACATGATGATACTTTGCATGGTGATTATTGTTTTCTGATATGCTTTGATATAGCGTAGATGTTTACTTTCAGTTATTTATTGATATGTACATGTTTATGATGGACTAACAGCTATTCATTTCGTCAGTTTGCTGTGAAGTGTATTGGTGTGGAGAATGGAATCGCATCACTCGCTTGCGAGTGCCCTGCGATATCTGTGATTTTCTCCACACGGTGTGTCTGTTTAATATTTTATATATGTATATGTATGCACGTTATTTGCTTGGTTGCAGGAATTTGCAGGTACATGACACCGACTCCACCTGGGTACTCAGGTCTGAGCATGTCAAGACTCAACGGATACGTTGATCGGGAGATAGTAGTTTGGTTTACCCTAGTCTAGTCTTTAACCCTGGTCTTAGTACTTTGTTTGTTCAGTTCTGAGTCATAGGATTGTATTGTTATTTTCTGTTTGGATTAATCGTTTGAAAAGTAAATTTGGTTAATTTTTGATGTTGGAATATTGTGTTTTAAATTATTGTTATTTAAATTAATTTTAAATGTTAAAGAAATTACTTGCTTGATTATTTAATTAATTAATTAGCTTATTTGGTTAAATGGTTTGATTATAAAAGATCAAACTTATCTAATTAAATAAATTAATTAGTTAAATTAAAATATTAAGTGAGTAAATAGTTATATTTGAAAATTAAATAAATTATGGAAAATGGTAAATTTAAATTAAAAAAATATGCATGAGATTTGTATAGGGGTTGCAAAATTTAAATTTAATAAAATTAAAATTTGCATGCATATTTGAATTGGCAAATTGCCGAGAAGTGGAGAAGATATTTTTGGTAACCACTTCTCGACAAGTGTGCCAGTGCTTTAATGAGGTTGTTGAGAAATCTCACGGAGGTAATATTGGATCTGGGGAATTTCACAGGGGATGTTCAATTTCCTCACGGGGAAATTATCAAAGCTTTTGCAAAAACTCTCTTGCTGTAAAAAAAAAATTGATTCTTCTTAGAAATTTGTTATCTCTCTGGTTGTATATTTGTGGAAGATCCCCTGGAGGATTCGTGGTGGTTGGTTAAGCATTCTTGGATTTGAAGATTTTCTTTTGAAGAGGATTTTTGGGATCTGTACGCTACATGCAAAAGAAAATTCTTCTACAGGCAATTAACATAATTCAGGTATTTTTCTTGTTATGTTATTTCTTTCCATAAAAGTTTTAGAGATAATATTTGTTTGTGATTTTCTGTATATATATATATATCTCAGGAATTTTGTTAAAAGAAGTTTCCTGTTAAAAAGATTGTTAAGGATATTGCAGAATGAATTTTGATATATATTTAAGATATGAATTTGCTGTGATTTAGTTGAAAGATTTTGAGCAGTATTTGTTTTAAATGAACAAATTTCATAATTTATTCTGTAGAAAAGAAAATATATTCCCTATGAAAACTGCTTTTAAATCTGTATATGTATATATATTTTCATATATATATATATATATGAATATATATATATATATATATGATTATTATATATGAAGATTTTCTTTATTATTAAAATTTAATTCCTGAATACTGTGAAATCCGCGTACAGAATTTCGTCATGTTTGCACAATATTCACGCAGTTCAAATTGAAATATTTCGGATTTTATTTATTTTACGAAATGATATTCCGCAATTTTTTTTAAAAAAATAATTATTAAAAAGTTGTTTATTGCAATGGGGAGGGGTCGAAGGCTAACCCTACAGCTGACCCCCGCAGGGAGCCGACCGTGAGGGCAGCGATCGGCGCTGCCTTCACAGGCAGTGTCGTCGCCGCCTCCGCGGCCGTGCCCTCATACGAGGGTTTCGGCTGTGTATTATGAGCCGAGCCCTGTGTATTATGAGTCGAACCCTGTGTTGATTAATTTGTTTTATTTGGAACTCAATAAAAGTTTCCATTTGGATTTTGAATAAAGTTTTAAATTTGAATTTTATTTATATTGTATGTAATAAATTCGAATGTTTTAGTTTTGTATATGTATATATATAGTAATATATATATATTATATGTATATATATATATATGTTAATATACATATATTTATTTATATATATATATATATGTATGTATGCATAAATGTAAATATATATATATATTAAGTATATTCTTTGTTATTGTGAATAGATGATTAAAGTATTAATGTGGAAAAGAATATTTAGACAATGAGAAATAAAATTTATCGTTCTTACATAGGTATGTATGTTATGAATTAGATGAGTTATTTATTAATGTGTAGAGAATTGCTGAGTTATTAAAGAATTATTTGCAATAATCACTTCCTCTTCTCTAATTGTTTGATTGGATTTAGCATATCCCTAAAATAGACTTGTATTTGTTTTAAAATGTCTTATATTACTTAGGAAAAAGGGGGGGGAAAAGAAATTATCTTTATGTGATTTTAAGTCTTCCAGTTCTAGTCTTTTAAGGGGGTGAAATTGATTTTGAATTCGTATGATTGAACAAGCTTAGGGTAGTGCACCTGATTTCTGAACGGATTGTAATGTACTTTGTGATATATTTGGTATTATATGTTGTATTGTGCACTTGTCTACCCTAGATAGTGAATCTAGTATACCCTTGTTATGTTTAGGGGAGTGACTATTTGTAAGGGCCGACACACAAAGTGGTGTCAGGGTAACTTACAAATAGTTGGTAAGTTAGTGATAATTAAATGAAACATTAGTTAGAATAAAAATTTTAATAAGATATTTTGCCTCTCTTATGACTCTTGAGCTTTTTCAGTCAAGAGTATAAGATGAGAAGGCCTGGAATGGAAAATCGGTGTCTTGTTCCTTTAAAAGACATTCGATTCCGCAACGGTATGCAATAGGGGCCGGGTTTCGTAAGAGGTTACCAGGGTAACCCAAGGATTGGGGGCCGAAACCTAGGAAGAAACACCAGGGTAACCTTTGCATCGTTGTGATGACACTCCACCTAGAATAACACTCAACCTTGTATTTGTAAAACATTCAATTGTCTAAATCTGGAAGCAATGTAACCAATAGTCTGTTGTGTACTAGTGTCTAGGGTTAGTAGATTAAGTCTAGGTAACCTTATTACTATCTCCTAGCACGGGGGGTGGACCTACGGGTACCACATGGTTGGGTGGAACGTGCACCTTACTCCGTTGGGTCCCCAGTTTGATCATGGCATCGAGAGCTTCATGGATGGAGAGCTCGCACTTGGATCTTATTCTGTACTTTCATCATTGTATATGTAAATTTGTATTGTAAAAACATCCCTCAATGTTGTGAGGTGATCATTTGTAAAATGTAACTATTATTTGAACTACCTCATCAGATGGATGAGTATTGTATAATTATCAAATGCAATGTATGGAAAAACATGTATGTACTTTATGTTATTATGAATGGTATTCAAATGAAATTTCAATGTTATGCAAAGTTTATCTTTATGTTAATGTTATTAATATGTGCAATGTGAAATACTTTAGTCACTTATGGAAAACTCAAAGTAGTGTATCGCTAGTAACTTAACGAATGTATGCAATTATTTAACTTAATATTAATACTTTTAAAAAAAAATATTACACCATTATACACTATTGCAACATTCTTAGGTTATTAAGATGGGGCATTACAATTTGTTCATTTGTCATCCTATACTAACTCCTACTCCATACAACACTAACCAAATACCCTTTTTCATTACATCAGAGTACAATGTTACATTCTATCTAAGGTAAGTTCATTAACACCATTATGTAGTGTCACATAGTCAAAAGATACATAAATGGCATTATCCATACATGAATTAGTAACACCATACCACCACCAATTAATCACATCATGTTGCCTTACTACATTTACTATAAGGAATAATGATGATACCCACATAGCCATGAAGAAGTAAGAAGAATAATTCCAAAGTGAAGATCAATATGATATGCATCACTACATATTTCCTTAACATAGTTTTCTATTAATTAGTAGGATACATCATCATTCCTTTATAACATGCACCAATAAGAATTATGGCTAAGACATTCCTCGTAAAGAATATGCCTATAGAAATTAACCATCTACCCATTCCAATTATTACTTTTCCCATAAACACTTATCCTAATACATAAGAATGAAACAACCTTTAAGAAGCATATCTTATAAAGCATACATCCCATTTAAGATTTAGGATCTAAAGTTCATTCCTTAACCAACTCAAGTGCCTAAGGTTAACATTCATTCAAATGAGAAGATATAGATACCACAAGAGCACATGAAAGGAACATAATCAAATAATCCTAGATAACCAACTATCATCATTAACCTCCTATTACATTACATCTTAATACATTATCCTCCAACTAGGAGCAATCCAAAACTCATATGCAACTATGATAATCCAATACATAATCTACTTTTGAAAATAGGATCTAAAGCGTGAGCAATAAGCACTAGAAGAATCATCACATGAAGACACTCGAACCCATCCATGCACTCAAACATGGACATAGATACCTGATGGAGATAGGAAACCAACCGACCATGAGGAACCCGTGTTGGTTATTTTTTCAAAACCAAACTTAATCTCAGTCCTTACCTATGAATTTTCCACAACTCAATTATCAGCAAGGGTGAGGATTGGCCAACATTTAAGTAAAATACTTAGTACCTCACTTCTTCTCTTTGGGCTCTGTGAGATCTAGTAGGGAAATCCTATGCATGATCATAATATCTCAAATTTAGTCAAGAGAATTTCCTCACACAAATGCATTCCTCAAGAAACCCACTTCATCAAAGGATGGCAGACCTCGAGTGAAAGTGCTATTTGTTTCAAGGAATGTGTTTATATACTGAAAGTTGGGGCAGTGTAGTTTAGAGTATGTTATGAATTCATCTTCATCTTGAATCTTAGACCAAATTCATTACTAGCTTAGTCAACCACGAGATAAACTAGTAAAGCAACTAGTGCCCTATCTGAGGGAATAACGAAGTCATAACTTGCAATCAATTAGTAATACAATTATGATTGAACATTAAAAATTAATGGACTAATAACATGCCACTTTGTAGCATTTAACTTGTTGTGTTTTAAAATATTGCTTCCTTACCAGATCTTATATCTCTTTCCCACAAACTAATGGCCTCATTTTAGCATTTAATCAACTCATTGAACTAAAGCATAAGAAAAGCTCATTCATTTGGTGCAAATGATAGAAGATAAATGAGATTATAATTAAGAACTTCATTCATAATTTGGAAGAAAAATACATAGGAGAGAAACATTTTAGAACTAATATTCTCCTTTATTACTGATATTACTTTGTAAAACTATATCTAAGATCTTCATATAGTATAACTTTCACCCTAGATTGGCTTCTTATATTTTTACTAATGTATCTATTTACATTCTATTTGCTCTAAGAGCATAGCATCCACCTTGACCTATTCTAGACTCAAATTTTTTTGAACTCTCTTTTCATCAACCATGAAATCCCCTTTATAAATAGGGGAGCCACAAGCATTTGGTTGAATTACAATTTAATTTCATTTCATTTCAAAAACCTAATTTCAACTGATTCCTTGAAGAACTCCCCATGCAGTTTTTATGCAATCATTTGGAAATAGGGGAGGACAAGCTTGAAAAAATGCATGTGCAAGATACCATTAGTCACTATCACTACATCCATGTTGAAAAAAAAAAATTCCATATCATAGCAGCCAGAGGACCTCGACATCAACATTGAATCGAAAAAGACAAAATGCAAACATATTGAAACAAATACCTCCTATGTAAAGGCCATGGTGTCATAAAAAACAAAAAAAAGAGGTGACCTTATTCAGATTCATCAACACCTAATAATGCCCAACCACTCCTTGTCCTTGATGAAATTGGAGGGAACATCACCACATCATCATCAAATCTCCCATATGGCATTAGAGAAAGAAGGTACTAGCCATATCCTGAGTGAGTGTCACCTTTAGCATCTGAAGGATTGTCAGAGATCACAATAGGAGAATTATGTTTGCCCAGGAAGGCCCTATAAATTTTATCCTTTTTTGTAGCCCTCTTCTCTAGCTAAGCTAGTTCCTTGCCTTTGAACTTGACCATTTCTCTCAGAATGGTCTTGTTTCTCAAGCTATGTACACTGCACAATTGATTTATTCTTATGACTTCTAGCCCTCATTTTACCCTTTAAAACCTTTGGAGAAGCTTGAGCTTATTGCTCAGTTATATCCTTGTGACACTCAAATACATTGAGTCAGCTAGATATTCTAACAGGCTGAATTGTCACACCAGTTTTCCACATCTCCAAAAGAAGCAGAGTTTAACAATTTAAGACAAAGGTATAGGGAGACATACCTACAATCCTAGACAATTGTAACCAACCTAACATAGAAATTCCTAACCAAACTAGAGAACCCAATATAAAACCAACTTACACAAGACAAGAACACTCAATATTCAACTCAGGGAAACAAACAACCTCTCACTCTTCTTCACACTACACCTTACATTCACTATAGACTAGAAAGATGGTGAAAATGAACAGTGATCAACTTGCATTAAATAAACAATTTGGAGCATGTAGAATTAATGATTCAAAAACTCCTCACACAAGCGAGTTGTTAACTTAACAATTCAGGTTTGAATCTAGGTTGTTGATCTTAAAACAATTAAAAGTTCATCTATGGTGACCATGAGCATCATTTTTTGACCATTAGCAACTTGTTCCTAGAAAGCAGTGATGCCATCTCAAATGTTGCCACATTTTCCTTTAGTCTTGATTAATCATACATGATCTGACAATTAGCATGTATCTCCAACCTAATCCGTGCTCCTTCATTAATATCAACAAAGTACACAAGACCAATGTTTCTTAGAGATAATATTTCCTTATACACTTCATCGCTCATTGCACATCCTCCCAAAATTTTAGGGTGCAATTAGCGATGCAAGTATTGCCATGATGGAGTTTAGTCCATTACATCATCTTTTTTTAAAACCACATAAATGGTTCTACATTCATCTTGCTACGTTCCTTTATACGATGTCCTCAATATTTTTCCACATTGCTTGTTCCAACAATAGCCATTGCTTATCGCAGATGCATCTCATCCTTCATTAGCCTCATCAGCGATGTCAACATCCCAACAATGAAATCTCATCCCTTAGATTTGTGGCCCGTCTGTGATCACGCTCATCCTTCCATTGTGCATTTCTAATTCAAACTTTGCATCTTGGCTCCTATCAGCAACGAGAGATCTAGTGAAGAAATCAGATTTAGACATGTACACCTGCATGAAAATCAATGGTACAAAAGACATTGCACATAAGATCTTATTACATTAATAAAAGAAACCTTTAAGAGAATCTCATCACTAATCATGGTTTTGAAACTTAGGTTCAGGAATGAATCTGTAACAAGTGATAAAATATAGAAACATTAGACCATCACTCATCACTAATTCTCCTTATATAGTTTGCAAGCAATTAGAAATGAGAGGATTTACATTGTAACAATGCGTATCACATATCACTAATATATAACTTTAGCACTTAAAACATATCCGTGATATGCGATGCAAGGGAATTCCATCATATTGCTCATTGTTGATCTTAAATTTATCATTTTATGACCATCCATAATGAATGATAAGAATGTAAGGCCGAAGGATATCGCTTATTGCTATTACAATGCTCAAGGCTCAAAATCCATTAGTGATAAGAAAATTCCTTAAGAATACACAAAACATCACTCATCACTAATTGTTCCAAGAGTTCCAACAGCTATTTGCGATGAGGGAAAACAGAGAAATTTCACTCATCACTCATCACTAATTTAGGACATACACTTTTAAAGAGATCAATGATGATAAATAAGGATATGATGGCCATTGAGACTTAAGGGAAAAATTTAAGCTCGTGCACTTAATTTGTTCTAAGGAGGGGACCCTCTAGGATGATGTGAGAGAAGGGGCTAAAAAATTCCTAGGTCATAATAATGCAAAGGATGTAAAGTCCAAAAGGGGCTCTACTTAACCTTATAAGAATTTTGAGACTCAGACCTAGGCTTGGGGAACCAGTAACCTGATGATAGTGAATGACATAAGATTTTTTTAAGTGACCGGCAATGGGAAATAAGAAGTCAATGACCAAATAGAATGTTACAAGAATTTATAACGAATAAAACCCTAAACCCTTATATATCAACCCTACATCCAAATGTGACAAAGGTTTGAGATGGAACAATTTTTTTTTGAAGGTTCCATTAGTGGCTCCAATTGGGGATGTATGCCCCTTGTGGGCATAGCAAGAATTCAAATCCTTTGGAGAAGTAGACCGGGTGCCTATTTCATTGGGTGATAGAGTCAAAAGGTCATCTCTACCCCAACTGCTCTTGGTTTGACAAGTCAAACCAAATCTCATGGCCCAAGGCCACCAAATATGTAGGTCTCTTCTTACCTTTTTCATAGACAAAATTCTCATCACACTTCACTGAATCCAATCTGAAAATATCATTGAAATCTTCTTGATTAAACATGCTAGCATCTCCCAACAACTCATCATATTCAACATTATCAACAAATTGAAAATTACCATGCATCTAAAAATCAAGCATATTCTTAAAATACTTATTTTCATGTGGCAACAACCTATAATATTTATTATTTAAAACATTGTTATACTAAAAACAACATTCTTCAATGTTTTGCATGTTACCACACTGTAAGAAAACTTCATCCAGCTGAAAAAAAGGCACTCATATTATGCCACATGGTTGGTACTATCAAGCTCAATCTGATTATTAGTTTGCATGTCAAAGGTGAAATAGTCATAGGAACAAATCAAAAGATTATGTTCATCATGCAAACTATCTCCAAGTGTATGTAAAGAGATACACTCATACATTAGGACACATTGTAACTGTCCCTCATCATGCTGGTATAGAAAATCATCAAAAATCTCTAACCTATTTGCATCTTTACTCACTTTGGTATCTTTTGAACATAACATATCAACATCTTTAGCATTCATAGCTTGTTCAAAAGTAAGCAATTTTGGTTCAAAAAAACAATCTGATTTTTCTTTGAAATTAGCATCCATATCCATATGAAAAAAATCATAACTAGGCTCATCTAAGTCAGAAACAAATACTTATCAAAATCTACATTAAAATTCTCAAAATCTGGCTTATCGGATATACAAACTTCATGGTTGTGTGTTGTTTCTAACTCATCAAAATATATTTTTGAACTTACATCTGCTTATAAACTTTCATGCTCATCATACAATGCATCATTAAAATCAAATGGTTGTTTGTCATTACCCACATTATTACGATGCTGACCAACTGGTTCATAACTGGAAGGAAAATTAGATACCCATGCATTATATCTTGCATAGTGAAGACTATCATCACTATCAAAACCAATATGGGCAATACACAATAATTGAGGTTTACTCACATGTGTATATTTCTGATATTCAATGGTCAATAGATTTGAAATTTGTTCATTGCTTAATAGACCATTGTTCTGATGCATTCTTTCAAACACTTCCTCTTCTTGACATCCACTAGAACTGCATGCATTACCAAGTTGTAAACCAGGGTATACCATGATATCACCATCATCAAAATTTGAAAACTCAATGAACTAATCACAAACTAGATTTTCCCAATCATAGGAGATTAAATCACTAACAACCTTGTCAGAAGTATGGTCACAATCCATCACAGAGGATAGGTTGTCCATTTTTTCATTCTTGCTTACTTCTGGGCTGTTATGACATCAATCTACATCTTTATGTATTTCAATATTGAAAACATCTGATCATTTCTATCCATACAATTGCTAATTCCATCAACATGTTTACCCACAACTGAAGACATCAAAATTTGCACATATTCATTCCTCATTTTTTCCATATTGTCTAAACATGTGTAAGCCATTTGCATACTCAATATTCTAAAATCCTTTAACAGTGCACTAGATCCCTCCTCAAAAGCTTCAAAATACATATGAATGCAACATGAGGTACTGGGTCTAAAATTTTTAGGGATTAGTGAAAGAGCAACAAAAAATTTGTGACTAAAAGAAATGCTTGACTCTTCATCTTGTTTTTTAATCTACTTTAATCTTGTGTCAAGGTCAGAAGGTTCTTTTGCAAATTCTTCTCTATAAGCATCATCTAGTTTATCCCAGTAGTAAAAGGACTTCTAAGGAAAGATCAAGTACCAGTCCTTAACTCTAGCTTCAAGATATCAGACAACAAATCTCATCCACATATCCTAATCTCCAAATGAATGTTTCACCATGAAGCTATAAAAAATTTGGACATGTGCATCTCCTTCACACATATTGTACACATTAAATCTAGGCATCTACTTATAGACTCGAGATGGCATACTTTTAACCTTATAATCAACCCATGACAAGTATAATTGGTCATACAATGGGTCAAAATGATTTCCAAAAGGTGCAGCAATTTGGCTAGTAGATCTAGTATGATTATCTCTTAACTGGGCTTGTATAGCCATCAGGTGCCTTTTGTTCATCTCTTTATGGTGTAGGAGCACCTATGCCTCTTCCTCCATGTTTGATCATTTTATGATAGCTAGGGTGGTCAATAGGTTGGTTTAGATATTTTAAGCATGTTTTGTGGAGAATAAGGTCACTCAATACCATTGTATATGTTTTAGCATAAGGTTTTTGTGCTTAGCATTCATGGAGTGGAGAATTCGATCTTGATCCAATACTTCTTTTGTAGCCTTTGAAGGAAATTTTTTTGTGTTGACATCAACTTTTGTACAATGTAGGAGTTTCTTAATGTATTTAGGCCATTTCCAAACCTTTAATAAGGTTTTGAAGGGAGTCATAATATACAAATACTTCATTATGCTTTAAGTGTGTAAAAGGTGGAATTATGAATTCCAATGGTTATAAGGGATTCAAAAAGTAGTTGAAGGGGTTTTTGGTCAGTGGTTGTGTTGGAGAGGCTTGTAAAAAGGAAAGAATACATCTTTTGTAATGTTGGTTCAGGATTCAAGGCTTCTACAATAAGGAATTTTGAGTTTTTTTCCAAATTTTTGTGTTACTTCTCTTATTAGAAGGTTTGTACAGGTCGTACAGGATGTTTCATGCTATGAAATATTGATTTCCTCATAGGAGTCTATGTTGGAATTAATTTCTATCTATTTTGAAGGTGTAACAAGGATCTTGAAACTTCCTTTTGGTATTTACTTGTACACAGTCGATACACCCTGTTTTGAGGGTTTCTTGAACAAAATATGTTTTGAAGGGCCCTTACACTTTTTGTGATCATTGTAACTCATGTAAGCAGCCCTTTAGGGACTAATTTAGATGTAGGATTCATGAATTAAGTGTTAAGAAGTAAATGGGAATAAGAGACCTAATGTTCCTGATGTTTTGTGAAGGAAAAAAAGCATGAAATTAGTGGTTTTGATCTAGGGTTTTGAGAAATCCTTGAGGATAGTCAGAATTTATGAGGTTTTAAGTTTGTGCAGGGATATTAGAAGGTGTTGGAGGAATTGGTTTGGCCTAAGAACCCAGGGTCATATGTTTTCCAATAAACCTTGTATTTTGTATGCTAAAGGAGGGTTTCATGGTGTTGTGTGTTAGAGGTATGATAATAATGAGCTGAAGGTGGATTTTGTGGTTTTAGATCATAACTCAAAACTGTCATGTAAGTTTTGGTGAGAGTGAAGCCTTTAGGGAACACTTCCTTCATTAAATTGGCCTAATTAAGTAGCCCTAAAACAAGATAGTCTAAAGGCTCTTCTAATTTATGACAAAAATTCTTGGTGAGTTTGTTACAATGTGGTGTGGGGTGATGTTATGATAATTTTTGGGTGTCTAGAAGGAATTTGAAAGCCTTCTCTAAAATATATATATTTGTGTAAGGCTAAATTTCAAGAATACAAGCTTTGAAGGGTGAGATTGGATCAAGTTGAGAGTTTAGTGTTATAAAGAGTGGTTTTCTTGTTGTGGACTGATCAATTGGGCATGTTGGAGAGTTCCTTCCCTTGTCTGCATCAGAGTGGTATCAGAGCAAGGTAGTAGATCTTGTGTTATTGATTGACTGGTTTTGCAGATTAGTGAAGAGATAGGATTGAGAGGATGCCTCCTAAGGGGAGTGTTGTTGCAAGAAGAATGGATGAATAGGCTAAACAATTAGAGGCCTTGCAGAAGAAGATGGTTGCATGGGAAGCAAAGAACAAAGGAGGAGAAGATGAAAGTGATTATGAAGAAGAGACTTCTAGTGAAGAAGAGGAGATGGATGTTGATGATGCAAGAACAATGAAACTTTTGAAGGCTATGAAGAAGGATGGTCATGGAAAGATAGATGTGCCTATGTATGGAGGCAAGCTCAATAGTGAAGAGCTCCTAGATTGGATTGGGACTATGGAAAAGTACTTTGATAGTGAAGATGTTGATGAAGGACTTAAGGTGAAGAGATCCAAAACAAGATTGAAGGCACATGCCTTGGTATGGTGGAATTTTGTGCAGGAGGAAAGGGAGAGACAAGGAAAAAGAAAAATCACTTCTTGGGAAAGGATGAAGGCCAAAATGAAAGGTAAATTTCTTCTTGTTGATTACAATGTTCAATTGCTTAAGAAATTGTAAAATCTTAGACAAAAGGATTTGGATGTGCAATCTTATACTAAATAATTTTATAAGTTAATCATAAGAAATAAACATGAAGAATATGAAGATGAAATGGTTGCTAGGTACTTGAATGGTTTGAGGTACAACATCCAGGATGAGATTAACATTTTGGCACCTAAATCAGTTGAACAATGCTTTCAAATGGCCATGAGAGTAGAAGATAAACTAAAGAGGAGACAAGAGTAGGCAGTAAGAGGTAGAGGAGGTACATCTAGGGGCAGAGGTACCTTTCCAACACAAAACAGATCCAAAGAAATCCAAGAAGATGTTGGGAAAGGCAAGGAACAAGGGACTAAGTTTAGTGGTGGATGGAGAGGTGGAAGAGGAAATTTTAGGGGAAGAGATCCAAATTAATTTGCAAGAAGGTGTTATAAATGTGGTGAGTTTGGTCATCTTTCTTTTAAATTTCCTAACAAGTTTAGTATTGCTACAAGTGGAAGTGAAAGAAAAGGAGATAAAAGAGTCCAATATGTGCAAGGAGATGAAGAAGAGAGTGTGAGTTCACCAAGCAGACCCATAGATCTAGAAGGAGAGACACTCATGGTGAGGACATTGTTGCAAGGAGGAAAAAAAGAAGATCCAAGTCAACAAAGGAGCTTATTCAGAACCTCATGTAAATGAAAAGGTAAAGTGTGTCAAGTTGTAATTGATTCTAGTTCTCAAGATAATATGGTGTCTAGGGAGATGGTAGATAAGTTAAGACTAGAAAAGATTCCTCATGTAGCACCCTACAAGGTTTCTTGGGTGAATGATAGCCAAAGTTTAGTGATGAATGAGCAAGCTTATGTGGATTTCCAAATTGGGGAGTACAAGGATAGAATCCTATGTGACATATTTCCAATGGATTTCTGCCATCTACTCTTGGGAAGGCCATGGAAATTTGATAGGAAGTCTATGTATGATGGTTGGGAAAACACTTACACCATTTGGAAAGATAATCAAAGTTTCAAGCTAACTCCTTTGCAAAGAAAAGAGAAGGACAAGGGAAAGTCTAAGGTGGTAATTATTGGTAGGAAGGAACCTTTAAGGTTAGAGGATAGTAAGCATGATATGTTTGTAGGTATGGAACATAGTTATGATGCTAGAACAACAAGAGAGACACCTAAGAATGGTACCTAGGCAGTGGTAACTCATAAGGTGAAAGTTGATACTCATATGGAAAAGCAGACTCATATGAAGACCATAGAGGAAACTAGATTTAGAAAGGATCATGGTGAGTTGTTGAAGATACAATAGGGGGAAGTCAAGCAAATGCAAGGAATTCTGATTGGAGCAATGGGTTGTCCTATAATAGTTCATGGGAAGAAGAGAGTCAAATCAAGATGGGAAAAGGGCTCTAAATTTTGATGATGCAATGAGGTATGGGACTATACATACAGGGGTCATAAATTTGATTTCTGAACACATGCAAGTACATAAGAAAGGACAAAGCTTTGAGGGGAAGTTGATGCATGAAAGGACAGTAAGACATAAAGTTGGAATAAGGCTCAATGAAGGTACAAAGGTCTACAAGAATGCCAAGACAGTGGATAAGGAAAAAGCAAGTTTGAAAGAGTTTAAAGGTACAAATATAGTAGGTGTTGAGTCTGACAAAGGTAAGGTAACAAATATGAAGACCAATGGGAAGAGAACAAAGTTTTGAAAGCAAAGAGAAGTAATGTTGACTAATGTAGATGGTTGGAAAGATAAAGGAAGACAGATGCTAACATGTAAAAGGCCTTAGATAGGTCCTAATGTACCAATGGAAGCACAAAATATAGGTGCAAGGAAGAATATAGGTATAAACCAGTATGGAGCACAAGGCATAAGCTAGTGGAAATGACCTAGGAACTAGGGGAGTCTACTTCCAGCATGGGCATGGTGGTACCAACCTCAATTCATGAGTCGTGAATACTTTTTAGCGGGTGTATGGTGCAGGAGCACCTATGCCTCTTCCTCCATGTTTGATCATTTGATGATAGTTAGGGTGGTCAATAGGTTGGTTTAGATATTTTAAGCATGTTTTATGGAGAATAATGTCACTCAATACCATTGTGTATGTTTTAGTAAAAAGTTTTTGTGCTTAGTGTTCATGGAGTGGAGAATTCAATCTTGATCCAATACTTCTTTTGTAGCCTTTGAAGGAATTTTTTTTGTGTTTACATCAATTTTTGTTCAAGGTAGGAGTTTCTTAATGTATTTAGGCCATTTCCAAACCTTTAGTAAGGTTTTGAGGGGGGTCATAATATACAAATACTTCATTATGCTTGTAAATGCATTAAGTGTGTAAAAGGTGGAATTATGAATTCCAATGGTTATAAGGGATTCAAAAAGTAGTTGAAGGGGTTGTTGGTCAGTGGTTGTGTTGGAGAGGATTGTAAAAAGGAATGAAGACATATTTTGTAATGTTGGTTCAAGATTCAAGGATTTTGCAATAAGGAATTTTGAGTTTTTTTCCAAATTTCTATGTTACTTCTCTTATTAGCAGGTTTGTATAGGCCGTACAGGCTATTCATGCTATGAAATCTTGATTTCCATGTAGGAGTTTGTGTTGGCATTAATTTCTATTTGTTTTGACGGTGTAACAAGGATCTTGAAACTTCCTTTTGGTATTTACTTGTACATGGCCGATGCACCCTATTTTGAGGGTTTCTTGAACAAAATATGTTTTGAAGGGCACTTACACTTTCTATGATCACTGTAACTCGTGTAAGGGGACCTATGGGGACTAATTTAGATGTAGGATTCATGAATTAAGTGTTAAGAAGTAAATGGGAATAAGAGACCTACTGTTCTTGATGTTTTGTGAAGAAAAAAAAGCATGAAATTAGTGGTTTTGATCTAGGATCTTGAGAAATCCTTGAGGATAGTCAGATTTTATGAGGTTTTAAGTTTGTGCAGGGATATTAAAAGGTGTTGGAGGAATTGGTTTAGCTTGAGAACCCAGGGACATATTTTTTCCAATAAACCCTTGTATTTTGTATGCTAAAGGAGGGTTTCATGGTGATGTGTGTTAGAGGCCTGATAGTAATGAACTGAAGGTGGATTTTGTGGTTTTAGATCACAACTCAACTCTTTCATGTAAGTTATGGTGATATTGAAGGCTTTAGGGAACACTTCCTTCATTAAATTGGCCTAATTGAGTAGCCCTAAAATAGGACAGTCTAAAGGTTCTTCTAATTTATGACAAAAATTCTTGGTGAGTTTGTTACAATGTGGTGTGGGGTGATGTTATGAGACTTTTGGATGTCTAGAAGGAATTTGGAAGCCTTCTATAAAATATATATTTGTGTAAGGATAAATTTCAAGACTACAAGCTTTGAAGGGTGAGATTGGATCAAGTTGAGAGTTTAGTGTTATAAAGAGTGGTTTTCTTGTTGTGGACTAATCAATTAGGCTTGTTGGTGAGTTTCTTTCCTTATGCATCTCATAACTAAAGATTAGAAGAAGGCCTTATGAGAAAAACTCCTCTCCAAAAGAACAAAATAAATAAATATAAGATGGACTAAGAAGCCCCCAAAACCTATCCCAAAAAGAAAGGAAGATGATGAACACTATTGAAGCCCAAAGAAGTTGCAAACACCTATCAAAAGATGATTGTTATAGTGCTAAAAAGGGAGAACCTCCACTAAAATCAAGATCAAGAAGACAAAAATTTGCATGAGTGCCCCCAATAACACTACTTGAACAATGATCAAATGGTTAACTAATGTAAACAACTAATACTCAAAGATACAAATTACACATGAATTTGAGTGAGTGACTCCAATGACACTACTCAACCAATGCAAGAGTAAACTACAAGTCAAAAATACAAGTGCCAATAGTTTGAAGAAACTTATAAATTGAGGATGGAAGGTTGCATCCACAAAATATGAATAAAAATGTGTTTATATGGTAAGTGTTCCATCTCACCAAAATGCATGGGTAACTAGCTACCGGATCCACCTAATGCATAGGAACAAAAACTAGATACATAGTTCACTAGTAATCAAAACCAAAGAAGCATTACCAACAATAGTATGGAAACCCTCTCATAATACTAACAATAGAGAGGGATGATAAGTCCATTGAAACTATGTGTCACCATGTAGTGCATGAAGGAGAATAAACATCATTTGAACATGCATAAGAAAATACCCACAACAAATAAAGGGTAAAACCAAAGAAAATACACATGAAGGTAGATAAGATTGTGATTGCAAAAAAGAAGGTAGACACAAAAAACTCCTCATGAAATTTTATAAACTAGTGTGAGTAAAAAAAGGCACAACATGATATATGAAATCCCCAAAAAGTATACACAAGAGTGGTACTTTAGCATCTACAAATAGGAAAGTGCATTCAAAATATGTTTAGAATATCTAGAAAGGAAAAAGTGTTAGAAATGCATATAAAATAGCTCAAAAGAAGCCATCTCATGCAAATTGAACTTTCTCAAGTGTCAAAACATCCAAGTAATCAACTAGAATGTGAAAATTTGACAAACTAAATAAAACGTACTTAGGGAAATGTCTAGAAATAGTGCATGAGTAGTTATGAAGATCTTTGAATGACCTTTCCAATGTCACAAGAAGCACAAAAAATGGAGTAACTAGCCAAAAGATATGAGATTGGTAGCTAAAAAGTACATTTGATTTTAAAATATGATAAAATGTATCAACAAAAAAAATTGAGAAGAATAACTAAACCACTAGAAAGTGCTCAGAAGAAACTTTTTGACAATATCATGTTTGCATAATTTCAACACCGTACACCCAAGCTATGCCAAAAAGAAAAAAATATCATTTATGGAAAAACTAGGATTTATGGGTAGGTGAGGGATAACTAGTACTATAGGTGTCAACATCATGTCATGTTGACATTAGTAGATGAAATATTTTGTTAGTTGCAAAAATATTCCTTCCTTTGTCGAAAAAATGCCAATGGCCAAAAAAAGTGAGGAAAACATAACATTCTTTATATGTAATAGGATGTATTGTTAGATTCATTGGAAAAGTATGGATAGCACAAGGAAATTATAAAAACACTCTATAGAGAAAAAAAGGTAATTAGAGGGAAAAAATGAATTGGAATTATTGTTGGGAATCTCTGCTAGTAGAAATCTATCCAACAACAAAATATTGCTCATTGATAGCATTGTTGAAATAAACACTTGCACTAGAAGGAAAAAAATCCACATTGAGTTTGAAATATCTATCACTTGTCCCAATAAATGTAGATTGTATATTTTTAAACACCTCTATAGGTTGTTTGAGGGTTTAAACAAACTGTCCACCAAGATAAAAGGAAAGGGTATTGAAAGTGAAAGGAAAAGGGTTTAAAAATCCCATCAAAAATTGAGTGGTAGAAAAAAGAGATTTCCAGGGAGGTTGGGTGTGGTTAGAATCAAGGTTAATGGGCCACCATTAAAGAAAACATGTTCGTGAGCAAAAATTGCTAGAAAAAGCTATCGAGAGCTAGGTAAACATCAATGAAAGGAATCCAAAAAATTTAACACCGCATAAGGAGAAAATCACTTGGAAAAGTAAAAGAACTTGCCATGAATGAATTTAAAAACAACACCAAAAAATCATGTTGAAAAACACTTAAAATGTTGAAAAACAAAATCATCAACATCAAGAAAATATA
>VDFB02283222.1:0-44943 GCA_007258455.2 Sequoia sempervirens
AGAAAAAGTAATTTGGTTTTGTTGGTTGTGTGGGTGGAGGGGTTTGCTATGTTTAATGAAGTATGTTTCCTAGAATATTAGGGGCCTCAACATTCCCTACAAATAGTTTTTGGTTAAGTCCTGTATCATAGATAATAAAGTTGATGTCCTTTTGCAAGAAACAAAGATGAAGAAAGAAAAATTTGAAAAAGTTATCCCTAGTATTTGGCCTGGCGCTGGGTTTTGTGTTTGTGAAGCTAAAGGCACGTCTAGAGGTATTGCTACCCTTTGGAATCCTTTTAAATTGAAAGGTTATTTTTGTTCTAAAAGTAAGAATCACCTTGAGATTACTCTGGAAGATTCAGGTTCTCAAGAGTCTTGGAACCTAATAAATATCTATATTCTCAATTCTAGTAGAGACAGAGCTCTGTTGTGGGAAGAGCTTAGTGAAACTATTTCTGAAAGAAGTGACAAACACTGGATGCTGGGAGGAGACTCTAATTCCCCCCTTCTCCCTTCTGAGAATTCGGGTGGATTGGATGAATACTTGGATAGTATGATGGAGCTTGCTGAATTCTTTAATTCGGCAGGGCTCATTGATATTCCTCTTCAAGGTTCAAATTTCACTTGGTCCAATAGGAGGATTGGGAATCATTTAATTCAAGTTAAACTGGATAGATTCTTAGTTTATGCTAATTGGAATATTTCCCAATTCCTTTCTCTATCTACTCTCCCAAGGTCTGGATCTGATCATAATGCTTTGGTTTTGAAAAAAAAATGTGGATCATAACAAGGGCCCCTTCCCTTTCAGATTTGAAGCTATGCGGTGTACTCGTCCAGATTATGTTGCTTTAGTTCAATCATGGTGGGAGGAACCCATCTTCGGTACTCCTATGTTTTGTTTGGTTGAAAAACTTTGTCGGGTTAAGCAAAGGGTCAAGGGGTGGAATAAGCTAACTTTTGGTAACATTTTTGAGTTAAAAAATGATCTAGGAAAAAGCTTAAAAGAAATACAGGATAGAATGGAATGTAGATTGACTGATGAAGAGACATGTGCGAAGGAAAGAGAATTGAGATCCCAAAGGTTTAAATGCAATAAAAAGGAGGATTTTTTTTGGAAACAAAAGTCAAGAGTTCAATGGTTGGCGGAAGGGGATAGAAACACAAAATTTTTTCACCAATCTACTCTCAAATACAAAAGCAGGAATAGAATAAGATCATTGGTTAAAGAGGACAACTCTATTATTACTGATGATAAAGAGATTGTCAGGGAAGCTGTTACTTTTTTCTCCTCATACCTCTTAAACCCTGTCAATGATCCCCAGGTTAATGTTGATTTTCTTAATGTTATTCCTAATGTTCTCTCTAATTTAGATCTTAAGTTGATGACTAATACTATTTCCATGGAAGAAGTTAAAAAGGCTATTTTTTCCTTTAGTGCCCTTAAAGCCCCGGGTCTGGATGGTTTTCCTCCTATTTTTTTCCAAACTTATTGGGAAATTGTTAAGGATGATCTCTTTAATGTTGTCAGAGATTTTTTTAGGTCGGGTAGGTTGTTAAGCAATCTGAACGCTACTTTTATAGCCCTTATCCCTAAATTTGTTAATGCCTCTACTATGAAATATTTTAGGCCTATTAGTCTTTGTAATATTGTTTACAAAATCTTCTCTAAAATTTTGGTTTTTAGACTTAAATTGGTGTTGGGTAAAATGATAGCTCCTAACCAAAAAGGGTTTGTTGAGGGTAGAAACATTCTTGATGTTGTCATCTAGACCCATGAGATAATCCACTCCATGGAGCATTCTAAAAAGCCTAGAATGGCTTTCAAAATTGACATCTCAAAAGCTTATGATAGTCTCTTGGCATTTTCTGTTTGTTGTCCTAAAGAAGTTTGGGATTGATGGAAGGTTCCTAAAGTTGATTTCGGCTTGTGTCACTTCTCCCAGATATTTTGTTTTGGTTAATGGTTTTCCCCAAGGCTTCTTCTCTTGTGGGTGTCGTCTCAGACAAGGGGACCCCCTTTCTCCCTATATGTTTATTATTGTTGTTGAGGCCCTGGGAAGAAACATTCAAAGGTTGGTTGATGTGCAAGCTCTTAAAGGTATAAAGGCTGCTTCTTCTCTCAGCCTTGAGTCCCATCAACAATTTCTTGATGATACCCTATTGTTTGGGGTTGCTTTGGTGGGGAAAGCAAGAGCTTGGAAATAGATTCTCAATGATTATGCTAAAGTTTTTGGTCAGCGTATTAATTATGATAAGAGCAAAATTTATTTCTTCAACGCTAATCAACAGATAAGGGATAGAGTGAAAAGAATTTTGGGATGTCAAGAAGTCGAGTTTCCTGATACATACCTGGGGCTGCCTCTATTTTCCAAAATATTAGAAAATAATTATTGGAATAAGTTACTTGAAAGGATTCAACATAAATTGGCTGGATGGAAGGGGAAGCTACTGAGTCTAGCTAGTAAGATCCAACTCCCAAAAACATCTCTCCAGAATATTCTAGTGTATTACCTTTCCCTGTTCAAAATTCTTGCTCATATAGGAGAGAAGATCGAATAGATTCAGAGGAAATTTCTATGGTCTGGAACAGAGGAAAAAAATAGAATTTGCCTTGTTAGTTGGGATAAAGTTTGTAGGCCTAAAATTTGTGGAGGGTTAGGGATGAGAAGAATTCAGATGCTCAATAAAGCCTTAACTTCCAAAATAGGATGGAACCTTCTGGAAGGCTCAAAAGACTGGGTCAAAATATTCCAAGCAAAGTACTTCAGAAACAAGAACACTGGTTGTTTTCTATCTCAATTGGACTTCCCTTTAGGCTCTACCCTATGGAACCGCCTAATCAGACTCAAGAATGTGCTAAAGTTGGGGGCAAAGAAACAAATAGGGAATGGTTTTAACATTGATTTTTGGAAGGATCCTTGGATTGAGAATGCCACTTTGTCTGCTAACAAGGATTTGAATCCTCTAAAGTGCAACCTTAATAGAATTTGGGCACTAAGGTGAGTGATTATATAAATTGGGAAGGGGAGGAACATAAATGGAAGGAATTTGAGGCATTGTTAAGAAGAAATAATTTGAGAGGTCCTAGACAGGTGGTCTGGGCTCCTCTTCTCATCAATTTGCATAATTTGATTAGGGAAGCAAAATGGTTTGATAGGGGCAGGGAGGATGAATGGCTATGGAAAAGCAACCCCTCTGGTTGTTTCTCAATAAGAAAGAACTATGAAGACTTATTGAAGGCCCGGGATGTTGTTCCTTGTCCCTTTTGGAAAGGGGTGTGGCTTAAGAATATGATCCCAAAAATAAACTATTTTATGGTGGTCGATGGCCCATGGAAATATCCTTACTATTGATAATCTGGTCAGGAGAGGTTTCTACCTTGTTAATTGGTGTTCTCTTTGTAAGCAGGCAAAAGAATCGATCACTCATTTTTTATTCCATTGCAATTTTGCGAGGGAAGTGTGGTCCAAGGTGTTGCAGTTGTTGTCTTTGGATTGGATTTTTCCTAACTCAATAAAGTTTTTTATTGAAGGTTGGTGTAACTGTCCTTTTTCTCATAATGTCATAAAGGATTTGTGGCACCAAGTTCCCCTCTTTGTTTCTTGGGGGATCTAGAAGGAGAGAAACAACATAATTTTTAGAGAAGAGAAAAGTAGTGAAGATGTGTTTCAAATTGTTAGAACTCAAATTAAGGAAAATTTGGAGGTTAGCAAACTCAGCTTCTCCAACTCCTGGCCGAACTATAAGGAGATGAAAATAAAACAAAATTGGGGTATTAGAAGAGACTTAACCAATCTGAATTGGACTAAAATGCTCAAAAGGTTGGGTAAGGTCTGGTGCCTTCCTATGAAAGACTGGGTGAAATACAACTTTGACGGATGTTCCAAAGGAAATTTGGGTCAGGCTGGTGTTGGTGGCCTTGTGAGAAACCAGAATGGGGACTACATTTCAGCATATGGTGGGAATCTAGGGATCTGTTTGAACAACAAAGTTGAGGCTTTGGTTGCTTTTGGAGCCTTCAAATTTGTTAATGAGTTGGGGTTCAGGAATGTTATAATTGAAAGAGACTCAAAACTTATTGTGGATATTTTAAATAATGTGGGTACCCCCCATGGGAAATCAAGGATATAATTGACCGATGTAAAGTTATTAAAAACAATTTTACTATCAGGTTCTTCATGTGTATAGGGAAGGAATTGTGCAGCTGACTATGCGGCCAATGTGGCGCTCTAGTGTAGGGGTTGGGCTAGGTGGACCAATGGGAACTTACCGTAGCCTTTGGGAGATATAATACTCAATGAAAAGTTTGAAAATGCTTACCGAACAAACTCTTGAGATGTTGGTTGGCAATGGGATGGAAGAGTACAGTGGGGAGCTGTTAAGCCTTTCGTATAATGATGGTCTTTGTAAAACGTGTGTACACTAGAGGATCCTTGAAGGAGATTTTTGCATTAATTTCCTAATAAAGTTTATGAGTAAAAATCACATGATGATTATGGTTATCTCTAAGGATGTCTTTTCTACGTGTGCCAATTTGCCCTCTGTCAGTTATTCATGCATTTCTCTAGAGGGAAATGGCAAGATTTTAATTATGGGTGTTATTTCTTGCAACTTTCATGATGAACTTTGGGCTCTGAGAAATGTGCAACAATCATCCCTTAGAAGAAACACTCTGTTTTACATTTCCTTATGATTTGTTTGTTTCAGTGGGTTCTTAATGTTAGTTTTGGTCAAGGAAGAAAGCTGGTTGCCGGGGAGAGCATGAAAACTACCAAGTCTCTGCAAAAAAACTTCAAACTAGCAATATGGGAGGGCCGAGGAAGAGAACCAATCTGCCTAACTACCAAGCGCTAAATCAAAATGTGGACCTCTGGAGAATGTTTGAAAATGCAAGAATGGCTGCCTTTTTCCAGTCCCTGAAAGGTTACAATGAAAATATTACAACAAAGTTTACTAATTCATGGAGGAGAGGCAATGTTTCTATTGGAGCTGTAAACTTTGAAGTCACGACCCACTTCATTGCAAAGGCTACGGGGCTGCAAAATAATGGCTTGAAGGTTGCAAAGAAGAGTGGTGTTGACTATCAATGTTTTGTGGATAATTTTTTGCACTAGGGAGAAAATCTTAAGCACTTTCAAAATAGGTATGCTAGACTTGAATTGCCTCCTCCTTTTTCCCTTATTAGCTTGTTTGTCATGAGATATTTCACCCTTGAGGGTCGTTACATGTTTGTTCATGCCTATCATTTTCCAATTTTAAACCATATAAGACATGGGGAATGCATCAATATATCATTTTACCTTCTCTCTTCTATGCATTTGAACATTGAGAAAGGTGCTAACCTGCAACTTCACCAGGGTTTAATGCTCACGTTGTATAAATATGCCCTATCCCAGAATCCCCTCAAGAATCCTCTAAATGCTAGAGAGGAAAATCCTGACCCTGATGAAGAGTAAAATGTTGAACCTAAGAGGTTTGAAAACCTTGTTGTTGTTGAACCTATGGTTGTTGAGCATCCTCCTAGAAACCCCTTTGTCGTTGCTGCCAGAAGATTGCTTATCCCCACTAAAAGATCCTCTCCAGTAGCTAATGTTTCAAACTCGTCCACACCCCACTCTCAGAAAAGTGAGGACTCTAAAAATGTGGACTTGTTGCTTGCTAGAGCTACTCCTGAAAAATGTAAACACTCTCCCCTACTGCTTGAACTGCCTAAACCCAAGAAAACTAGAAAAGAGGTCACTCCTCATGAGGCTATCCATATTTCAGAGGATGTCATTCAAAAGGAAGAGGGAATGGAGAAATTACAGGGTTAGGGGAGTGGAGAAAGGAGGTCGACAAGGTTGGCAAAGGAAACATCAAAAGAAAAGAAAGGTAAAGTTAAAATGCTTGTTGATGTGGAGGATATTCCGGGATATGAGGAATTTGAGGCTCAGGATGAGGAGGATTCTAAGGATTTCGACTTTGAGGAATTAACATATCATATGGGGGAGGATGATAGGGAGGAGGAAGATAAAGATGAGGATGAGGAGGAACACGTTGAGCCATCTAAAGATAAGATGGAAATAGAGAATGCTGAGAAGGAAGGGCTCCCTGGTCAAGAGATTAATTATGAAGGTTTCAGTATTGATTTTCTTAAAAGTAGACTAACTTTCTTGCAGGTTCAATTTGAGGACATGGAGAAGGCTCTGGTGACCCTGATGAGATTCTCCAACAGGATGATGAGGTGTGTGATGTTGGGTGCTTCCTCAGGTGAAGCAAAGATAAATGAAAAACTTAAGAAGCAAGGAAAGGTGGACTCCCTCAAGCTGTTGGATGATATTGAGGGACTTGATTGGCGCAAGTATGCTACTCTCTTAGGAGAGTATGGGGACATGTTTAAAAAGGCCAACTAATGGCTTTGTCTACTATTTTCCTTGCTTTTAATGCATTTTTTGTTCTATTTAAATACCTAGGACTGTTTGTTTATCATCTTTAAGATCTAGTGGAATACCACTTGGGACATTGTGGATCTTATTGATGGTCTGCATAGTTTAAACTTTGTTGGTAGTAATTTTGTGTTTTTGATAATTATGGGCTAGACTATAGCTATGATGTTTAATCTGGGCCTACATGCTAGTATCTTGTTATTTTTTGGTTTAACCGATGGTGTTGTTTCCCACCTTAGTTTCCTTTTTTGATCTGCTTTGTTCCATGGGATCATGGCCCTTCCTTGCTTATATTATCAAAAATAATCAAATGAAAAAAAACATTTTGCAAGTAGAACTTTTGTGCATGGAAGAACAAAATAATACATAAACATGTTAGAATATCTTTGAAATGAAAACTAGTCATACCATTTTCATATTTCAGAATAACATGAGAATATTATAAGAAAATTGCATAGTTAAAGTCTGTGCAATGAGCAACACACGAATGCAAGTGCATGGCAGAAACCCTCAAAATGATAAACATTAAAACCCTATGAACATTTCCTAGTAATAGTCAATTATAACAAACAATATGAAGTGTGATATATTGTATCCATTTTTGTATTTTGGAATAACAAACAAATGTAAAAATAAAATTGCAAAGTTAAAGTTTGTGCAATGACGAACACACGAATACAAATGCATCCAACTAAAAATCAATCAAACCCTTTCCATATTTTGTCGAACAAGTCTAATAGTAATGAAAAAACATTTAAACCAGTCAAATCCATTTCATGTTTTGTATAAGGAAGCAGATATGAAAAGCACACTGCAAAGTAAAAGTCGTGCAATGAATAACACAAGATATTGAATAACATAATATATTGAAATGCATAATGCAGGGTAAATGTTGTGCATGTACGAGTATAGAGGAAAGGAAAACTAGTGAAACCCTTAACTTGAACTGAAATGATTTGACATTCATATAAACTATAAGTTCAAACCTTAGATATTGAGTTACAGGTCAATGTGACAAAAATTGACATCACATACAACATATTTATAGATTTTTGTACAACATATTCATAGCATACAACATGTTGGCATCAACAGGCATAAAGAATTTGTAGCAGTAGAATACCTGTAGCTTCTTAGGGTTCTATTGCTGCTACCTCTAGACTTTCTTCATATTTCTAGAGCAAATTGTGTAACTGAAAATGAAAGTGGGACGTGCCAAATGGAAATTGTAAGAGATTGCGTAATGCATTTTTGAATTTGAAAATCTCCTTATATGTTCAATGTTGGTTTAGTATGGAGTCTTTAATTCATGTTCTTTTATTTTCAAATTTGAATTCTTCATCAGATGCCTTTAATTGTAGTTTGTATGTTTTAATGGCGTGCAATCCTTGTTTGCTTGACATGAGATTTTGGTGGCTTTAACACCATTGTTTTGGTGGTTGCAGGTGGCAAAAAAGAAGAGGAGGAACCAATAGTAGAGAGGTTTGATTTGATAGATGGGACACATATGAATGATTGCTTTTCGTCTAAGTGTTGTGTTGGTGGGAAAGTGGGATGGGGGTTTGGTTAGATTGGATTTGGTGGTGGGACATTCTTGGCTCCCAGTTGTTCTCGTGGTATCCCAACTATCAAAAAAGTTGGTTGTGATGTAATACAAGTGGTGACATTATATGGGAGCTTGGGTTATACTAATTTTGTATTTTGGGTGCATGTTTTAAAGCTATGGGCCAATAACAAGCAATATGGCTTGTATGTTTGTGGTGTCAGATGTGCTTTGAATATTCTTTGGCATGTAAGACTACAAATATCTATTTATGTATGGGACAAATATTCACTGATTATAATACAATTTTGACGGTACAGTGATACGTGTACCCTTGTTGAATTTGTGGGTGAAAATGATTTTGCATTTGCATATTAATCAGCTCTACTGTGGGGCCCACATGGGACTACTTTCGTCCCCAGTATAGGCTCTTGCCCTCCTTTGGGCCCCTCTCTCCTAATGTTAATAGGGTAAAGATGCTCTAAGCATTAGAAAAAACTATTTCATATGTTTTTAAAAAAAATATTAAAAAATATAAAATATTTGATGTGTTATAATTAATGATTATTATGTTTTTTTAAAAATGCATGGTTTAGTTGTTATTAGTATTTTTTTTTTAATTTGATAATCAATACAATATATTTAATTAAATTCAAAAAATTATTATGTAGTAGAATTTGAAATATTGAAAACATAAGAAATGAAAATATTTAGTTAATTTTGGTAATTGATAGATAAATATCTCTTTTTTTTGCTTGGTAAAAGAGTTAATTTATTAATAATAATAAAGATTACATCACTTTTCTCATTACAACTTAAAAAAAAACCCTTTCCAACACCATTAAGCTCTTCTATGAGAAATCCTAGCCCTGCCATCTATCCACATTACAATCAACTCCTTGAGTTACAGAACAAGCAACCCTCAAACTAACCTAAAACCAACAACCCCTAAAAAGAAACCCATTAACAGGCAAAGTTTTTGAGCATTATTTGGTCCTCCCTCAGTCTAAGACTGGAGAACCATAGTGAAAGTTTCCTTCTCATTTTCTTTGCTTTCTTCCCCTTAACAATTTGCCAACCGTCCTCCACCTTGGCAGCTTCCTTCTGTCATTCCAATGATTTGTCATGGGGACTCTTCAAGAAAACTCCATTCAAACTGCCAGTTGCATGTTACCTCTGGTCATCAAATTTTCATTTCCCAGCTTCTTTCTCTTGCAACCTCATCGCACCTTTTTTCTCCTGACACTCTAGTGTTGTCCCATTTTTGGAATTCAACTCCTTTTCACATCCGATGTGTATAGCATTATCAATGTTCATAACCGGGCTCCCTTCCTGCATCGGGGCACATCATTCACCAACGCCTTCCCTTTTTTACCCACAACCCCAGGAACCTGACCCTCCTCTTCCCTGCCTTTCAACTGCAAGCTCTCTTGCTTCTCCTCCTTTTTCTTTAGTGTATAGTGTTGCGAAGCAACATCTTTCCACCAAGAAGCAGATTTTTTTTTTTGTGTTTGCCACATTGAGTAGCCAAATGTCCAATTTGAAAACAAATTTTGCATCTAAAGGGTACCCCTTCATAGTCTATGGGTTGCATCCAACAACCTTTCAAATTTTTTATCCGGATCTCTTTTAGAAGCTCCTTAAACACATCCATTTCCACCAGAATTTGGGCAAAATTTGAATGCAGAAGATTTGAGGATCCCTCATCCACCATTAAAAAGCTACCTAAGGATTTCCCTACTGCCTCCAAGCAGGAATCAAACCAAAATTGTAAGGGAAGGTTCGAAAGTCTCACCCAAAGAGGAACCCTTTCAAACACTTCAGTGGCTGGGTTAAAAGTCAGGTGCCATGGCTTTAACATTAGTGTATACTTTTCTTCCTAGTCCCAATGATAGTCACAAAGGATCTTATTTCTATCCTACTCCTTTTCAAAAATAACAATGAAAAAGCCTTTAGCCATAGGATAGATTTGAACATAACCTCCCAAAACATGTTTCCATTAGTTAGAAATCCATTGATGAAGATCATTCAGACTTGGCCAGAATCCCCTAAATCTCCCAATCAATCCCAACCCAGAAAAACTTTTTCATTAAAAGTCACCTCTTGATCAAGCTTGTCATCTAGCTCCACTATGATTGTTTTAGCTGGAGGAGGTAAAACAAAATCCCCTCCTCCCCTTCCTGTCAAATATTTGGTCGAATGCTTTAGTGGCTAAGAGGGTCCAAATTGGTTCCTCCCAATCTCAAGTGCCTTGAGCCCCTTAATAAATCCATCTCCCCTTGTGACGATTGCACCAAGTCTCCTACTCTTCTGACCCCACTGTGTAGATGGGTCACCACCGTCCGAATTGAGACTATCTCCGCTATTACATGTTGTCTTCGCACCATTCTCTGTTTATTTATCCCGGACCGCCTTCTCCCTACTACATATTCCATTGCGCCAAAAGCTACATACCATTCCTTGAGAAGCCTTTCCAATGGAGCTTGCTTCAGGAAAATTCCTAGTCGCCACAGTGGAGAGCATTTGACCATTAACCTCCATGTTTTTTGATAAATATCTATTATTTTGATTATAATGTTTAATTATAATTTATAAGTGTTTGCTTTTAGATGTAATATATATATATAATAAATAATATTTTTATATAATATTATAATAATATAATAGAGTTTAAAAGGGCAAATTTGGAGGTTAAAGATAGTGATGACATGAAAGATGAACACATGGTTAAAATAAGGCAGTCTTCCATTCAACAATGTGCACAATCATGAACATCAAATTTTTTTTAATCAAAACAAGTCATGCATATCCTGGATAGATAGAATTAATCATGATAGAATTCCACAAATACACTACATGGAACACAAATCAATCAAAGACATGAGAAGGTCGTGTCGTGAAGCACACTACACAGAGTAGAGTAGGTTTACTATGAAATCCATCAAAGAAACCATTTAAAAAGAGAGCTTAAATAAATTATGTCTTCCAAAATTTGGTTTGTAGGATAATCTCTTCATTGAATAGCGAAACATGATTTAAATTAAGTATATCTTTGATCAAAGAAGTTCATTTTTCCTTCCAACAACAAAGGTTGTACATCACATGCTTTACCTTGAAACTACTTTGCATCCAAATATGTGATGTACAATATTGAGTATAAATAGATGTATGCTCTTCAGTATTTAGCAATATATTCCTCAAGTTCAAAGTACTTCTTGAAAATGCATCTCCATATTCACATGAAGAAGGTCATGTCAATAACAAGAAAAAAAATCCAATTGCATTTCAACATAAACCCCGCATGAAGAATTTTTTTTCCCTATGTAAAATATTTCATGCCAAAATAGATGCAATGATGATCATCAATAATTGTAATGGTGCATAAACTAAATCATTTCCTATTAAGGAATTTAATTTATCACAACATCATCAATTTGAGAATTTTCTATATTTCACAAATAGTGGTGCAAAATGGTTACAAAAAAAAAAAAAACTATCGGGTAAGGTGATTTTGTTGTCCACGTCTTTAACATTTGCTAATAGTTTTTATATAAATTTTAATACTTATTGAATACATTATTAATTAAATTTTAAGGAAAAAAGAAAAGGTATATCGAAAAGAACAAATATTATCATATTTCAACCTTGAATTCAACTTGATAGTTTTTTAGGAATTATGGATGAACCATGCAATTAATTTATTCTTTAGTATTATTAGTGATGAATATATGTTAATAAATAAATTTTGTATGGTGATTTTTAATTAATTTATTATATCTGTGATATTTAGGATCTATAATTAATAAGCATTTTTCAATTATGCAAGATAATTAAAGTCATCTTAATCACATATGTCTACAAAGTGTATTCAACCATCATTGGTTTGTGTGTCATTGTGATTGTAATAATCATGTGAACCATAAGACACTTTCACACACTGAGATTGACAATAAGAGAGGTAGGGGCTTGAAATTCCTTTATCCTCTATAGTTTGGGTTAAATAGTGTGATTGCCTTGAGAACAAACCCATATCTTATATATTCTATGATAGTCATATTCCATGAGACATTGTCTTGTTGTTTCATGTGGTCCAACACTTTGCAAGCATCCACCAAATTTTTGCACTTGAGATATAAGTAAAATAAGATTAGTATGAAAATTCATGCACTTGACATTGATGTATATGTATTTCTATTATTTAAGTGATTTTTGGTCAATTTAAATAATTGTATTAAAATATACATTATGTTTATATTTAAAAAATTATTTCTGTTTAATTCCATTTATCTTTTATGGAGAGTTACGATAGCTAGGGATGAGGCCATTTTCAAATCCAACCTCATTTTCCCATGATGCTTACTATATTTTATTTGAAGGGGATTCTAAGAGGAATCCCAATACTGATAGGGGAGTTATTTTTCTAAGTGGGAATCCTTGTGTCAAATTTGCAATTGGCTTGGGTTCTTCCACCAATAACCATGTTGAAGCTAAAACTTTGAGATTGGGGATGTCTCTTACACTCAAAGAGAGGTTTGGAGACTCCAATCTAATTCTCAAAATAATTAGTTTAGCTCATTATAAGTCAAACTTGCCTCAAAATAGTATAACATGATTAAATTATAGCATATATATAGAAAGTTCAATAAAGTGGTGGATAAAATGGTAAATATAGGGGTCACACTCTCAATCTTGGACAATTGCAAATATGGAACTTCTCTAATGTGATTATTCACTAGATAAATAAACTATTTCTTAATCCCAAAATTTTCACAACAATCATTAATGGCTTTATGACAAGATAGTTGAAGGCTTCTAATATTCAAAATTATTGATATAAAATATTTTTTACTAATTAAGTACTAATATTATTTCTATCTCTCTATATCTCTCTATATGTCTCCCTCTCCCACTTCCTCTTAATCTCTTAATCTCTCCCTCTACCTCTCTATATCTCTCTATCTATTTATCTACATCTTCCTCTACCCCTCTATCTTCTCTACCTCTATTTTCCTCTCTCCCCATCTATCTCTATACATGTTCCCCTCTCTCTATCCATCCTTCCATCTCCCTCTCCTTCTTCCTAGACCTCTATATATCTATATCTCTTTTCCTCTCTATCTTTATCTCTTCATATTTATTTTCCATCTCTCCCTCTATCTATATCTCACTATCTCTCCATCTCTCTCTACCCATATATCTCTCCCTATGTCTACCTCTCTTTATATATCACTTCATATCTCTATCTTTATCTTTTTAGTTCTCCCTCTCCCCCACTCTATATATTTATATCTTTAATCTCTATCTATCCCTATCTCCTCTCTTTATCTCTCTCTCACTCTCCTTCTCTCCATATCCCTCCCCACCTTCATTTTTATCTTTATCCCCTATTTCTATCTCCTTAATCTCTCTTGTCTCCCCTCTATCTCTCCCTCTCTCTCTCCCTCTCTCTCTATTGCAAAAATAACATGAGACTATTGGTAATGGAGCCTAATTATCTTCTTGATTCAGAGGTTTTATTTAAGTCGTGTTTGGATCCATGTAAGCTAATGAATAGTTTATATGAAGCTATTGCTTCTCCATTGAGACCATTGTTACACAAAAAATCTTTTTTTCTTTCTAAATAGCCTACCAATTGGCCTCGTGTACTGCACAAATGTATGCAAAAAATACACAAATTTTTTCCTAATTGACCTTCCACACCTTTTCGGCATACCTATTGCACACCAAAGTGTGATTTCTAGTTTCTTAATTTCATAAACTTCTTGTTTTTTTTGTTGAGGCATTAGGGTTTCCTCATCCTTATGGGTGAATGCAATCTTATTTTGTCTTCATATGATCTTTATCTCAAATTTTGTGTGATATTAGAGTTTTATCTCAATGCTTCATAACTTGCCATACTTTCATGATCTAATTTGAGAACCTCTTGGGCTAATTAATATATAGGCTTAATCTACTCACTATATAATCATATGAGACACAATTACACATTTTTTGTGATTATATCCAAGCACAAAACATCTTAAATCAAGGAAATCAAATAGTGCTTGAGAATTTGTCCCAAAATTAGACACTTGTAGAAACAATCTCTAAATAATTTTAACAGAAATAGATAACTTTTATATCCCATTTTTTCCTAAAGGTCATAAAAATTCATCTTATCTTATTTTTTTGAGGGAACTTGATAGGGGCCAAACTACTTTCCTCTTCAAGGAAAAATCCATTTTCACCTATAAACCCTACTTTCATAAAAAAAAAAGTGTTTCAAGAAAAGATAATGCAATACAATGAAATAAACCATTAGCACTAACTTGTATCAAAAATTTATATTTTAATTCAAATAAATTAATATTTAGTCTTAGTGATCTAGATCCATTTTCGTGAATGAATTCCCTTACAATAAATCAAATTTATAACCATTTTATAAAAATTGTAAAGTTGAATTAGGTAGTACACATAACTAGTATGTAATTACTACAATAGTTTGTGTAAACTAAATATATTCTATGAAATGCAAACAAAAATGGTGGTTTCAAATGACACACCTAATTTCGCATTACAATCTCTCAATAATCATACAATTCCCAAAAAAAATTCTTCCTTCTACCAATCAATGAGGGGAAAAGGATGAAGAAATATTTGATAGATTTTATTTCTATTTAATATAGCCCTAACAACATATCCATGAAAATATGATTTTTTTATAAACATCATCTACCACATATGGTGAACATGCACTAATAATGTTATCAAAGATGTACTAATTGAAACTAATTAATTTGTAACATATGAAACAATTGTAAAGCCTCCAAAATATTCCCTATTTAAATTCATACCTATAATGATATAGTCATTAGTTACAATCTTCCCAAAATATCAAACATTATTTTGACTATGTTGTATCCAAGATAGTTTGGGTATATCATTGTACTACATTTATAATTTTATTTAGCTCCTTTAGTAACTATCTATTGTTTCAACAATATTATTTAGCATATAAATTTTATATGACACATTTTTTAATTATATAAATTAAAAATAACTACTTTTTTATAAAACATTTTCACTTAGCTAGAAAGTTCATATAATAATGGCCTCTCAAACAAATTAATGAGTAGAAAGACAAACGTGTGGTTAAAATATATTATAGTCAGCAACATAGAATTTCCACAATTTAGACTTGAGGGGAAAGGATTTGAGTATTATTTCTTTGAAATGCTCCATGCAAAGGTTAACTATTATAGGAGAAAGATGGGATCCCATGGCAACCTCAACCATTTGTTCATAATCAACTCCTTGTAAGGTAAATAATGTGGAACTTAAGCATATCTCAACCAAGGAGGTAATCTATGTTGGTCATACATCTAATTAAGTAAATGTAATTAAGGATGAGAACATTGGGTGAATAGGGAGATGACATGAAATCTAACTAAGATGTCACTCTAGTTTGACTTTTATCCATGATGAACTCCATGAAATGACCCAAATCCTTAATTAAGGAACTAAATATAACCTATAACTTGGGAAGATCAAATTGGATAGAAATGATTCAAGCTTTTAGGTTGGGGAGTTGATGTTGTTCATGATGGGGAAAAGAAGAATTCTAGCTTGTGTATTTTTGGGACACCATAAATGTATGGGGTAATGTCTTTGATAATGGCAAGTTGCTTTGATTGTCATAAAATGAAAAGAGGGAGATGAAATGTTTTTATTAAAATGAAAGAGAAAAATTGAGATTGCTCTTGAATCAAAATTTTGTCTATCACATTACACCGCAAACTATTACAAAGTATTGGCATTATAAAGCCATTATTCCCGTATAAAACCATTTGCGGGAATATAACTACCTGAACTAATTTATTTATTAAATTAACAATAGTATGTTAATTAATTTATTTAACTATTAACTATTTTATCTCATGTACTAAATTCTAACACCCCCCCTTAGTACTGACATAGAGGAAAACTAGAAATTAGTACACATATTTTTTGTCATTTTGATGTGGAATTTCTTCATCACTTGAAGTGTGGTCCTTTCCTTCAATTACCAAAGCATTATCTTGCAGCTTTCCATCAAGAAGATCTAGTGCTCTTTGTTTGCAATTCAGTACTACATGCCTTGTCTTTTTACAATAGAAGCATGTGCCACTTGCATGTTTGAACTTTGACATATGTTTGGATTTTTGTAAGAAGTACTAGGTTTTTTTTGTGTATTCAATGCAACTTCTTTCGAAACATGTTTTTTTCTCTCATCAAGAAATGTGGGATCAAAATTTCTAGACTTCGATTGATTTTGCTTAAGGTGAATACCTTGTGAGACATACTATTTAAAAGAATGGATTTTGCATCATTTTCCTTTATTTCTTCATTTATACCAACCAATTAATTTGTCAAGGAACAAAATTTACTAATGTGAGACACTATATCTTCACCTTCTTCCATTTTCAAACCATATAAATTTTGTTTTATTGTTATTTCTACAGTATCAACTCTTGATCCAAACAAAGTATTCAATGTTTCCAAGATATCCTTAGAAGATTTTTTTAAATCTACATGATGCAAATAAGGTTTAGATAAATCAATGCCAATTATAGCCTATGCTTTCTTATCTTTTACCTTCCATTTTTGAAGTTCATCTGCATCTGTTGGCTTTGGCACTGTACCATCAACAATTTCCCTGAAATCTCTTTCAATTACCAATAATTGAATATGAATTTGCCAACTATGAAAATCATTTCCATCAAAAATTTCACAGAGGCTTAATTTATCCATTTTGTGTTGAATAAAATATGTCCTTAAAAATTAATATTTATATCTTCAATTTCCCCACACTTTTTATTCTTCAGAAATAGAAAGAAAAGTTGATAAAGTAACCCTAAACAACATGCCTCTTTGTAGAATGCTTTGACAAAAATTTCAAACAAAGAAAAAAACCTTTGAAAATTGTTTCAACCACCTTTTCACATGTTATTCCTGCACACTTTCTCCTCCTCTCAGCCTTACATAGCTTGTTCTGTACACATTGAGTGCCAAACTCGCATCTCTTTATGTTTGCTTGTAGATGCGTCTCTTTTCAGCACAAAAAAATCACCTTACTCACTTTCAGCACAACCTGGGCATTAGTTTATATCACTGCCATATTCCATGCCTTCTACAATGGCCCTTTGATATGCTCCAACAGACAACAACATATAGAAGAATATCTCAATAGCCTCCATAAAAATGCCCAAAAAAAACATGGAGAAGCATGATTTTTAGCACATATACTTGCAACAAATTGGGATATATAATTTTTATATTAATTTCTTTTTGGATGATAACAATGGACATAATGGAATGTCAAACAATGGCAAGAATGAACACAACGGAGAGAAAGAGAATAAATGTAGATGAATGATGGATTCAAAGGGTTTTGCACATGGTCTACATTGCTCACCTGTTCATGAATGCAAGAATAGTAGATGTGATAGGTCGAATATATTCGTTAGAAAACGAGCAACAAACTAAAGAGTGCAAATAAACACCAAAACAACCTACATCTCAAGATTAGCCTAAGTTGGAATCAACACAAGATAAAAACAACAAATGGAACTTTATACCTTGTGTCGAATCGATCCTTTGGTTGGCCCTTCGATCTTTGATGTGTATGCTCCTTGGATGGCAAGATATGCAAACTAGATGATGATGTGAGAATGGATGGAAATGGATGAAAGCATGAAAATGGCTAAGTGTAGATTGAGAAATAAAATTGCAACAGTTTGGCTAGCAAAATGATCTCCTCAAAATGAGAGAAAAGAGGGGGTATTTATAGGAATTTTGAGAATTCCTAGAAGAAATGGACGGTTGAGATTGATCCCAACATGGCCAAGATGTAGGGCTATGGTGAGTTGAGAACTCACAAGCCCTCACATCTCGACATGTGGCAAGGGGAGAGGCTTAAGAAAGATGAGGTGAACATGAGGTGTAAGAGAAGTACATGACATGGATGTACTTCAAAGGACCATAGGGATTTGGTCAAGATATCCTCATAAAGGATGTCCTTGTCCCATGTGGGTGAGAGGACATGTGAGGAATTAAAAATTCCTCAAATATCCTTATGGGGAGAGGGGAAAGAATAAAGAATAAAGAGAGGACATTAGGGAAGAAGTGAAGGAATTAAAAATTCCTTTTGAGGCATTGGGGAATTAAAAAATGAATTAAAAATTCACATGGAAAGTGGAGTGCCTTGTCCAAAAGGGGAAGGCCTTTAATAAGGTTGACCAAGGACACATGTCATAAAGGACATGGGGAAGAGAAAATGAATTTAATATTCCTTGAAAGATGAGAGTGGAATTAAAAATTCCTCAAAGGACTTTGGGAAGACAAAAGGAATTAAAAATTCCTTAAGGGATGGGAAGAGTTGACTAAAGGGAGTGATTAGACAAGTTGATGAGGGGTTAGAGGAAGGTTAGGTGGCTAAGAAAGATTAGAGGCCAACTTGCAAAAGTTGGAGGATGTGACACCTCCTAATCAAGGATTATGCATGTGCACATCCTAATGATGAGATTAGAAGAATGATTAATATTAGATAATAAAAGATGGAGGATGTGACATGTGAGGAATTAAATAAATGTGATATTTATTTAATTCATTTGATGAAAAGAGGATTAAAGAGATAAGGTATTATTGATTAAATACTTTAGGGATTTGGCAGAATTAAAGATATTAATTAAATAATAGCGATATTACTTAATTAATGCAGATAAGGGGATGCTTAGACGAAAAGGGATAAATTAAGTGTCCAAATTTAGGTGTCTACATTTTGCCCCTCTTTGAGATGGTGTTACGAAGTAGCATCATTTCAAAGAATATTAAAACATAGAACCTAGAAGAAAATGGTTAGATTGGAAAAGATGCCCCAGCCATTCAAAGGAGTGACTAGGAAGGGAAAAGGTGATGAAAATTAGGGATTAAGGGATGAAGGATGCCCCCTCGAGAGGACATATGGGCTCAAGAGAACACGGGTGTGCTCTCGAAATGGATGAGATGATGCAAGGGGAGATGAAAAAGATGATGCAAAGTGATGGGATGAGAGAAGGAATTTTAAATTCCAAGTGGAAGGATAAGCGGGAGGAGATGGATGAAGCACAAATGGATTGGGGGGATTTTGATAGATGATAGGATGGGGGATATATGCAAGAGGATGGAATGGAAAGTGAAATGCAATCCAAATGCAATTTGCCATCGTCGGAGCACTGATTTTTGCTATAGCATAAGACATGAGACGCCAAGATATGAAGAACCAAGGCAAATTAATGTCTAATGCATAAAACAAACATAACAAATAAGAAGGCTATCCCAACACCCCAAAGTCATGGTGACCTTGGTTGGGCTAGGTATTAGGATAACCATAAGCACACAAGGATGCCCCAGCGTAACACAAGACCTCAGGGATCTTGGTGGGTACTACGTGGGACAACCGAGAAGACATAAAAGATCAAGATACACCCCTATGTTGACTAGTCAAAGCACACCATGATATGATGGATCAAGGCGACCATGACAAGTGATGATAGGGAGCTCAAATGATAAACAAAATCCAAAAGCATCAAAAGATTGCACTCAATTTCAAACATCCTTTGCCATAGGATCATGGGGATGGATGGGATTGATGAGGTCTGTTAGGAAGGATGCATCTTGTTGAGACCGATGATGGATACTAAACTAAAAGATCGATATGACGCGGGATATTCAAAACTGATTGGATCTGATGGTACAAGTGAATCTCATTTGTTAAGATCCAGCTAGACAAGGGCATAGCTTGATGACACAACATGAGAGACATGACACAAGATTGGAGACTAACACATCCTAGTGACCTAGGGGCTCGGGGGCTGATCAAAGATTAGTCTTGCCTACGTGGAAGCGCAGAGCCCTCGTAGTTCGATAAAAGGTTGACGACAGACCATGATGGAGATTTTGATGGATGACCAAGATAGGATGGAGAACAGGAGAAAAGTGGACAATATAGATCGATGATGGATGGAACCCCGGGGGCGGATCAAATAATTGACCTTGCCTACGTGAAAGCGCAGGGGCAACGTAGTTCGACAAAAGATCAACGATAGACAGTGCATGAAGGATGATGAGATAACCCCAGATAAGGGGAGAAAGTGATTGGACTGACACGATAGACCTATTGGATTAGATCGGAGGATGGTGATCACGAAGCTCAGGGATGGAATAGTTATCCAAATAATCAAAAGATGAATTGGGAGGATGATATGATAGATAGATGAATGATGAGAAAGGATAGGAGATGGAAAAGATGTGCAAAAGAAGCAAAAGTGATGGCGATAAGATAGATGACATTGGATTGTGTGGGGAAAAGCCTATAGCTAGATACCAATGACAAGGGATTATGAGATGGGATGAGGGTAAAGGATGGGGGGAGGAAAAGGATTGTTTGGGTGGATTGGATAGAGGGATAAGGATTTGGATGAGGAAAAGGTGACCAGATGGATAGATGAGAATGGATGCCATGATGGAAGGATAGGAAGATAGGGATGGGAAGATGGATATAAGGATTGTGTGGAGGGATAAAAGATAAGGACGGGGAGATGGATATATTGATAAGGAGATAAGGATAGGGAAATGGAAGGGAGTGATTTGATGGAATGAATGATGTCTCCAAGGACTGTATCAAAAAGGAAGATAGATGCCCCCACTCTAGATATGTCATGTGTAAGGAGGCATGAGGGATGCAATAGAGAAGGATAGGAAAATAAAGGAGTGGGATGGATGAAGATAGGATGCATGGATAAGGAAGGGAGATTGAGGGTAGCATGAAAGATGGATCAGGAAGGTAGACGAGTGCAAATGACAGTTGGGATAGTGTGCAGATGAGGGAGATGTATGCTAAGAGGTGCCCAAAGCATGCTTATATGTTTGCCCCATTGTTATCAATATCACAAGGAGGATGGAAGGATTGGGATAAATGAGATATGCCAAGAAGGATGTGTAAGATTGATAGGATGGAGGGGATGAACGAAAAGAATGTATAAGAGGAAGATGAGTGTATAGCTGGAAGCATAGCAGGAAGCATAGCGGATGGAGGGAGCACATATCAGGAAGCTGCCCCCGAGTGTAGATGGGGATTTACATATGACACCTATTTGCCAGGTTTTCATCATGGTACTTATCCAAGGCACTTGGTTGCCAAGTTTTCACCATTGGACTGATTATTTCTCTTTACTATTTTTATTTTTATTTTTATTTATTTTTATTTATTTTTGATTTTTTGATTTTTTGATTTTTTTGACTTTTGGACTTTTTTGACTTGTTTGGATTTTTGGACTTTTTGGATAGTATGCGGAAGGAGATGGATAAGGATAGGGAGGCTTAATAAGTGGATTTAGAAGATATGATAAGGATATGGATGAAGGACCCAAGCATCAAGTTCTATATCGGTATTAAGAGCTCATGTTCGAACCGACCGCTGGATGTTGGTACAACCTTTAGGAGGATAAATGGATTATGCAAGAGGATGAATTAGAGGGATTTGATGGGGAGATACATGGGATAATGGGTGGGATGTTGGAAAGTGTATGGATGGAATGATGGGGTGGATATGTGATGGGGAGATGTGTTTAGGACCAACATTGGCACATGTGGTGGTGGATGTGAAAAGATAAAAGGATTAATGGATGGAGAACGCGGGGATAATGGAGGAGATGAAATAGTGTATTTTGGGACATAGGGACCCAAAATAGATGTAGGAGAGGGTGGATGAAAAGGATTAGCTTTTGGATGAGCAACTTTGGATGTTTTTACAGATTTTTCATTTAATGGCATTGCATCTTTTTTCTTTGGGATCCACATGGTTTTGATCTTTTCTTTGGTGGCTCTTTGCGAGCTATAGATTTGATTTTGATTTTGGATTTTGTTTTTCTTTTCTTTGCCATGTCTTTCGGAGGGGACATGGGAAGCTTTAGATTCATGTGGGTGTTTAGATTGATGCATTTTTCCTCTGGCATCCAAAGTGCTTATACTAGCAATGGGATGGGTGTGAGAAGATGGATGATGTGGAGTGATGGAGGTAGGATTATGAGGATTACGTGTAGATGGAGAATGTCTAGGTATGTGCCTTTGTTGATCCTGATTAGGATGTTTATGATAGATGACATGGATAGGCGTTGGATGGATAAAAGGATGAGATGGAGGAGGTGATTTTGGGATATACGGACCCAAAGTAAATGGAGTGGGTGGAGGGACATAAGAACTCAAGATGGATGGAGTAGATGAAGGATGGGATATGGTGGATGGAGGGATGTAAGGACCCAAGATGGATGGAGCAGATGAAGGAGGAATATGGATGGTTGTTTTGAGGCGATACGATAGAGGAGGAGGGATTGCAACATATGATTTGGTGGAGCGATGGGAAGAGCCGACATTTTGGAAAAAGGCTCGTTGAGGACGCTCTAGAGTTGTACCAACGTTTAGATTGTGAGTCTTGGGGAATAGATCCAAGACCTTGCATGAAGATTTGTTCTTTGACTTGGATGGGCTCTAAAATACCTTGCTCGTGAAGGCCTAGACCTTTTCCTTGATAGTTCATGTTCTTGAGCATTCGATCCATGATAGGATTTTTGTTATTCTAAAAACATGATGCGAGTCCATTATTAGGTGGGGGATGATGGGTGGTATATACACTGTGTTTTTCTTTTGTAAGGAGGCCACCATGGAAGAATGTGAGAGTACCAAGGGGATATGCAAGCGGTGTGGGGATAGCATTTTTAGGCGATGATGGGGGATCCTGAGAAGGAGATGATGGGATGGCAGCATTTGGATGGGTGGTATCTGGAGAGGGAGTAGGGGATATGCTAGGATCTGATTTTGTGGTAGCAGGCTCATGCAATGGAGACGGAGATGGAGCGGTAGAATCTTGAATGTCAAGAGGATCATGGGATGGAATGGATGGGGGGCTGTGATCTTGCGATAGACTAGATGGGATGGTAGGATCTTGATCTAGAGGAGGGGATATGTTGGCATGCTTTGGATCAGGCTCTTGGCATGACTCATCGTGTGCGGGAGGCATGATAATGGAGTCATGGGGACTCTTCAAGTGGGGAAGATGGAAGGATGGAGGATTCAAAATATTCCCGGAATGGATACTAGGAGTGGAAGAAGTGGATTGGATTTGGGTGTCGTCGATAGGTTCGACGACTCTCGGAGTAGGGGGTGGGTGTTCAATGGATTTGGTAGATGTGATGGTAGGAGATGGGGACTCAGTGGATTCAGAGGATGTGATGGTATCATCAATGATAGGTGTTGGATGGAGAAGGGTCTCGTCACTAACGACCATGGATGATGGGTTGGGATGGCATGGTTCCACGACGCAATGTGTGGAGTGGGGGATGTTTCCTTTGTTATAAGTCCTTGGAGAAACTTGAATACGCTAGGCTGAGATGGCGAGGTGGGGAGTGGATGAAGGTTTATGGATTAGTGGACTAGGATTAGATGGAAGATTAAGACTGGATGGAGGATTAAGGTAAGGATATGGGCATGGGGAATTAGGATAGGATGACATGGACTGTGGATCATTGGTAGAAGATATGGGTAGCGTGTTGTAATAAAGGTATTGGGATGGTGGATTAAGATGGGAAGATGCAGGTGTTGGATTAATATAGGGAGATGCGGATGTTGGATTAGGGTAAGTTGATGGGTGTGTTTGACTAGGATAGGAAGGTGTGAATGTAGGATTAGGCTGAGCAGATTGGTATGGAAGATTAGGGTAGTGGGTACATGTGGATGAAGGATTGAAATAAGAGGATGTGGATGGGGATGGGGGATCAAGATAAGGGTATTGTGACGGCAAACTAGGATAAGGGGATGATGTAGATGAAGGATATGATGGATATGGTGGACATCCCTTGTCAAAGGTAGCATAAGGAGTGTGATTAGGCATAGATGAAGACATGATGGGACAACTCGATGGGGTGATTGGGTTTTGGAATGTGGGTGGAGGAAGCTTACTAGCAATGATAGTGTCAAGGGGATCTATGTCGTATACCTCTTGATCAACAAGACTTTCATTATCATTGTTGACGTAATTAGGGTTTCCCTTGACCACTATTGATGGAGGATAAGAATTCATGATGATGAAAGGATAAAGATGATGGATAAAGATTTTGGATGGAAATGGACTAAAGCCCAAATCGAGATTTAGGACAAGCTCAGATCGGGATTGGATTAAAGCTCAGATTAGGATGATTGGATGATATGATGGGATTGATTTTGATGATCGAATTTGATTATCAAAGGATGATTACAACGCCGAATCTGCCTTGAGATGGAAGTAGATTGATTGGGTCGAAGGTGATTGGATAGGGATGCGATTGGATTGGATTGGATTGGATTGATTGATTGATTGAAAGGTTGGATGATGGATTGGATAGGATGACGAAAGGGACTGTAAACCCCGTTCAAAGATTACCCTAGGTGATGTAGGCTACTAATTGATCAGATTAAAGGATGAATGGATGATTGCGGCACCGAATCCACTTTGAGATTGAAAATGGATTGATTGGGCTGACGATGATAATTAACTTAGGATGGATGACAATCCTAAGAGGATGTTAATGATGACAATTAGATCAGACACTTCGGTCAATTTGGATAATAACCTAAGATGAAGTTCAGGGGATTTGGATGGGGAAAATGATGATTTGATTGGAGAAATGGATGAACAAATACTCAAAATGAGCAAACGATTGATCGGGATGGATGAACGATTACTTCGAACGAATAAACGAATGATCAGAACGATAGAACGAGGATTCAAAATGATGAAAGGTGTGAAATGTATGAATGTTTACTCGGAACGAGTAAACGGATGATTGGAATGACAGAATGAGAGTTTAGAATGATGAAAGGATGTGTTGAATGGATGAACATTTACTCGAAACGAGTAAACGGATGATCGAAATGACAAAACGAGAGTTCAAAATGATGAAAGGATATGTTAAATGGATGAACGTTTACTCAGAACGAGTAAACGGATGATCAGAATGATAGAACGAGAGTTCGGAATGATGAAAGGATGTGTGAAATGGATGAACGTTTACTCGGAACAAGTAAACGGATGATTGGAATGACAGAACGAGAGTTTAGAATGATGAAAGGATGTGTTGAATGGATGAACGTTTACTCGGAACGAGTAAACGGATGATCAGAATGATAGAACGAGAGTTCAGAATGATGAAAGGATGTGTTGAATGGATGAACGTTTACTCGTTCCGAGTAAACGGATGATCGGAATGATAGAACGAGAGTTCAGAATGATGAAAGGATGTGTTAAATGGATGAAATTTTACTCGGAACGAGTAAATGGATGAGCGAAATGATAGAACGAGAGTTCAGAATGATGAAAGGATGTGTTGAATGGATGAATGTTTACTCGGAACGAGTAAACAGAGAGAATGGTAGGGTATCCCCCCTCGAGGAGGCAAATGGTGAAGAAAAGGGTGTCGCGGCCAACTTCTCAAAAGTATGAAGTGGTATATATCATTGGAAAGAGCACGAAAAAATGAGAAGAATTGCCTTTGAACGAAGTCAATCAGATAAACGGTGTGGAAATGGCGGCCCCAGGAAGAAAGAGCATAAGGTTAGGTCCGCCACCGGGAGGTCAAGTCCGCCACCAGGAGGTTAGGTCCGCCACCGGAGGGGTCAGGTCCGCCACTGGGAGGTCAGGTCCGCCACCGGAGGTCAGGTCCGCCACTGAGAGGTCAGGTCTGCCACCAGGAGGTCAGGTCCGCCACCGGAGAAAAAGTTGCTCAAAAGTATGAAGTGTTATATGTCGTTGGAAAGAGCACGAAAAACTGAGAATTGTTTTCGAGCAGAGTCAATCGGATAAACGATGTGGAAATGGCGGGGCATATACGGTTGCCTGTCAAGGCAAATTCGCCACAGCATGAGGTCAGGTTCGCCACCAAAGAAAAAGTTGCTCAAAAGTATGAAGTGTTATATGTCATTGGAAAGAGCACGAAAAATCAAGAAGATTGGTGCTTGAACGGAGGAAAACGGGTTTACGGTGTGCACATGGCGGGGCATATACAGTTGCCTATCAGGGCAAATCTGCCATAGCATGAGGTCAAGTCCGCCACAACATGAGGTCAGGTCCGCCAAAGGATAAGTTTAAGCTTTATTTTTTGATGGATGGGTAAGGCAAAGGACCCAAAATATAGCAAACACTGATAAATAGATTTGGCTAAATTGAAAATGACTGGTTTTGCGCAAGAAAGATAATTCAGACAGCACAACCCTAAGATTAGTAGAAATGGGTATGGCCAACAAAGTCTTCTACTCTAGGATGAACATGGTTGCTAAGGAGTCCTCAATATACACCCGGTACGTGAGGCCCAAACCGTGAACACCAACCCGTTACAAACGTGAGTCAAGAACCTTAGCGAGATACTAAAGGCTTGGATCAACTCTTCACGTCATCCCGACGCTTCGCCAATTACAACGTGGTTGGATTGAGGTACAACTTTCGCTCTCCCCCTTTATATACCCCGTTGGTACACATGGTTGGAATCGTCCCTTGGGGTGATGAAATCCCCAAGCAGGTCTCACTAAGAAAATAAAAATAGGGTGACTCAAAGGACTTGAAAAGCTACGATTTCTCATCACCCAGGATCGCCAAATGGTGCAAGGGGATTGGATACGTCAAATAGCCTTTCACAAGCATGCTAAACAAGGTTTGTTGACCCCTCTAATTAAACTATGTGCCTAATTTACCAAAAAACAATTGGTAAGAACTTGAAATTTCACCTTCAGGAGGTCAGTTTTGCCACCGGAGGTCAGGTCTGCCACCGGAGGGTCAGGTCCGCCACCGAAAGGTCAAGTCAGCCACCGGAAGGTCAGGTCCGCCACCGGAGGGTCAGGTCTGCCATCGGAAGGTCAGGTCCGCCACCGGAAGGTCAGGTCCGCCACCAGAGGGTCAGGTCCGCCATCGGAAGGTTAGGTCTGCCACCTGAAGGTCAAGTCTGCCACCGGAAGGTCAGGTCTGCCACCGGAGGGTCAGGTCCACCACTGGAGGGTCAGGTCCACCACCGGAAGGTCAGGTCCGCCACTCTGTAATCTGAACCTACAAAAATGCCAAAAATAACAAACGTGAAAGAAAAAGACCTGTTTGTGGGTCCCACCGGGCGTGCTAGAAATGTGATAGGTCGAATATATGTGTTCGAAAATGAGCAACAAACTAAAGAGTGCAAATAAACACCAAAACAACCTACACCTCAATATTAGCCTAAGTTGGAATCAACACAAGATAAAAACAATAAATGAAACTTTATACCTTGTGTCGAATCGATCCTTTGGTTGGCCCTTCGATCTTTGATGTGTATGCTCTTTGGATGACAAGATATGCAAACTAGATGATGATGTGAGAATGGATGGAAATGGATGAAAGCATGAAAATGGCTAAGTGTAGATTGAGAAATAAAATTGCAACAGTTTGGCTAGCAAAATGATCTCCTCAAAATGAGAGAAAAGAGGGGGTATTTATAGGAATTTTGAGAATTCTTATAAAAAATGGACGGTTGAGATTGATCCCAACATGGCCAAGATGTAGGGCTATGGTGAGTTGAGAACTCACAAGCCCTCACATCTTGACATGTGGCAAGGGGAGAGGCTTAAGAAAGATGAGGTGAACATGAGGTGTAAGAGAAGTACATGACATGGATGTACTTCAAAGGACCATAGGGATTTGGTCAAGATATCCTCATAAAGGATGTCCTTGTCCCATGTGGGTGAGAGGACATGTGAGGAATTAAAAATTCCTCAAATATCCTTATGGGGAGAGGGGAAAGAATAAAGAATAAAGAGAGGACATTAGGGAAGAAGTGAAGGAATTAAAAATTCCTTTTGAGGCATTGGGGAATTAAAAAATGAATTAAAAATTCACATGGGGAAGTGGAGTGCCTTGTCCAAAAGGGGAAGGCCTTTAATAAGGTTGACCAAGGACACATGTCATAAAGGACATGGGGAAGAGAAAATGAATTTAATATTCCTTGAAAGATGAGAGTGGAATTAAAAATTCCTCAAAGGACTTTGGGAAGACAAAAGGAATTAAAAATTCCTTGGGGGATGGGAAGAGTTGACTAAAGGGAGTGATTAGACAAGTTGATGAGGGGTTAGAGGAAGGTTAGGTGGCTAAGAAAGATTAGAGGCCAACTTGCAAAAGTTGGAGGATGTGACACCTCCTAATCAAGGATTATGCATGTGCACATCCTAATGATGAGATTAGAAGAAAGATTAATATTAGATAATAAAAGATAGAGGATGTGACATGTGAAGAATTAAATAAATGTGATATTTATTTAATTCATTTGATGAAAGGAGGATTAAAGAGATAAGGTATTATTGATTAAATACCTTAGGGATATGGCAGAATTAAAGATATTAATTAAATAATAGCGATATTACTTAATTAATGCGGATAAGGGGATGCTTAGACGAAAAGGGATAAATTTGGATAAATTAAGTGTCCAAATTTAGGTGTCTACAGTAGCAAACAATAGTAGTTGAACGTGGTCTTCATTGCAGTACCATTGCAAACACTATTGTGAGGAAGAAAAAAATGAATGGAGGGAAAATAGAGAGAGGTCCAAGAAGAAACTTGCTCTAATACCATATTGAAATGGGAGAGAAAAATCGAGATTGCTTTTGAATCAATTTTTTTCAATCACATTACACCTCAAACTATTAGAAAGTATTGGCATTATAAAGCCATTATTCTCATATAAAACTATTAACGGGAATATAACTACCCAAACTAATTTATTTATTAAATTAACAATGGTATGTTAATTAATTTATTTAACTATATATTAAATATTTTATGTCACATACTAAATTCTAATAGTTTTTACATTTTTTAGTGTCTCAAAAATGGGGTTGTGGCTAAGGATTTTATAGCTCCTATGAAAAAAAATATTGAGCATCGTAGAGACAAAGAGTTGTGCTTGCTCATAGTAATTTAGTGGTATTTTTGTTGTCTACCTTGATAATGAATATGCCTTTGTTGTTGATTAATATTTTAAAGGCATAAAAAATGACAAAGAGTATGTTAGGTTTTGGGGGCTTTAGTGTTCCTTAAAGTGACAATACAACCATGCCTAATCTCCTTAGCTATAATTAGAGAAGAGAACATACTAGGTTCTCAATTTGAATTAAGAAATCCATATGAGGAATGGATGGAGGGGTGACCATAAAGCCGAAAACTCTTTTTAGAATTAGTTAAATGCAAGAAGATTTGTGTACTTGCAAGAGGTAAACCACAAGTTTGTTTTCCCAATCTTGTATGAATTTAGAAGATGGTTTGAATATTCTAGAGGGGGTGAGAGTGTTAGGGTATAACAAGTTTACCAATTGTGTAATTTTGGTTAAAGTTGAGAAGGTGAGGTGGGAGAGTAATTATGTTAAAGGCATTCACTTATATGAGAGGAAGCAACCTAATTTTGATGATCAATGGTCAAGAATGCTCCTTAATAATTTAATACAATATAAAGTACCTCGATTGTTAATTATTTTCATTCCTTTGTCAATCTCATTTACAAACATTTGGCAGATTTTTAATGGTGCTAATGCTTCTACTTTTGTTGCTCTTGTAACTAATTTTGCTAGATATAGAGGGTAGATTTAAATTCTTGTTAAGAGGGATATTTTGGAGTAAATTTAGCATGTGTAGGAGGAGAACGTAGACAAATATTATTTCTTGACCTCTAATATTTCGCACATTTCTCCCAATCCTATGGGAAAAATATATGGCCTTAAGTGTCACATCTTCAATATTTATATATGTTATGCAATATATACTTAATTTTTATAAGATTTAATATTTCAATCAAAAACTATCGCAAGTAACCCCAACCCAACTTGAAGCACAAGGATCTTTTCCTTCTTATCTCAGCTGAGACATATATTCCCCATTGTAGTTTCACCAAGGTCATCATCGACACTAGAATTCATACATGCCAATAATATTTTAAAAGCACTTCTTAGTAGATAGTGACACACAAATCATTCTACTACAACTTACCATATTTACTATTAGTGACTCCATCAATCCCAAAATAGAGAGAAGCAATGATGAATAGTAAGTAATGCTTGGGGGAATGCTCACACGACTAGCTAGCATGTTAGTCAAAAGCAACTAGAGTCAGTAGGAAAAGGGGAGGTTACATTGATAAGGCCCCTTATAAGTGCACATCGAAGGGATACTACAATGGCAAGTCATGCCCTTTTAGGTCTGCATGCACCTACGACATTGTCCACTCTAGTGTATACATAGGAGATTAGTGCCATTGGAATAGTGTACATGATGTTGGTAGTCTAGATGAGGAATAAGGCTGTGGCCACTGCTACATCAAGAAAATACTCTACCAAGGGAGTCAATATCTCATACCACCACCATTCAAGATAGATAGTAAAACAATTGGCCAAAAGATTGGACTCATCTCCATCATTTCCACATTAGGCATATACAAAAAAGGTGGAAGCATTGACAGGGCATGCGAACAATTTGATAGAATACACTTATTACAGGAAATGTGCCTCCATAATCCCCTCCCTCTTCCCTATATCCTCATATTTCAGTGTCCAGTTTGGCCAAAAATTGCAAACCACTATTGTGGGATCACCCAACGGCTACAAACTTCTATAGAAAATTATATTTTTTTAAATACCATTTCCTGAGCTCTTGCATGGAACTCCTATTGAATGGCCTTACTAATTTCATAACATTTGACACTTAAATCAATTAAAATTGTCAAACATTTATACCATATATTAAAGACAAATCTAACAATGAAAAGTTAAAACAAAATAACAATGCCAAACAAAATGGACCCATGTAGATATGTATGATAAAGGAGCTTGATTATTTTCTTCATTCAAAGGTTTTGTTTCAATAGTTTGGATTCTTTTAAATGAATGCATATCACTTTTCTATTTAGATAGGTTCATTGCACAAATATACTCAAAAAATAGGCTTCTTTTTTCCAAGTTGGCCTTCCACACCCCTTACTGAAAAATAATAAAAAGGAATTATAAGAGCATCAAAGTTCAATCAATATTTTGAAAAGAAAGACTAGAATAATAAGATTCAAAAATTGTAACACTAAACTAACATGACAAATGGAAACATAATTGGTCAGACATTATTGTTAGGTGAATATGACCCAAATTTTTGATGTCTTTTGTCCAACTGTGCATACAGGTGGAGTGACAAGGAACGTAAACAATGTTTGACTACAATATCTCATCATATATAGTGAACATGAAAAGAGAGTGATAAATGATGATCTAGATAATAATGTTTAGGGCATCTTAATAATCATGTTTAGTTGAGTCTTGAGATATTATTTCCATATTGTATTTGACACTTGTTCATTGAAGGCGTTGAATGGAAGCATGTTGGGGATGCCGCTAGTTTTTTTGGGTTTAGTATAACCATTGTTGCCATCAGCTATTCCTATAAACTCTTCTAGTTGGTTTCTATCTTCTACATTTTCTTTTGGTTTGCTTCATGTGGGCATTGCTAATTTTTACTGGCTTCTCTTCTTTTGGTATTTTCTTTTTGTTTGGGTATAGAATGGTTATAAGCACTGCAAGAAAATTTGCATGCTTAGAGTTAGTGATGAATACAGTAGAAAAGGAGTCTAAGTCCCCACATTTGAGCCACCAACTTTTACTTTTTTCCTCTCTGTTTCAAAATTCAACAACCCTAGCTGAGATAGACTGTGATGATGATAATGACAATGATGATCACCATGATATTGCATTGGACTAGAGTTTAGGGATTAGAAGTAGCTTCTCTAATGGTGGTCAGGGTGGAGTGAGTGAGGATTTTGATATCATGAAAAGTGGAGAGAATGGGCTGAAGGAAGGAAGATGTTGGAAGGCTTCAACAACAGTTGGTGCTCAAGTTGGGTCTTCTCGCATTTTCCCCTGCTTATTTTGTATTAGGAAGTTTAACAGTTCTCAAGCATTGGGTGGGCATCAAAATGCCCACCAGAGGAAAAGAACTGCTACAAAGCAAGTTGGGAGATCTCACATGAATATCAAACAGAGGTTATATATCCTAACACCTTCACCAACGATTTTTTCTCTCGATTTTGCTTCATATTCCAACATTTTGAATAGTTATCTCTGTGTAGGGGTCCCTTTTGCAACCATTGATGGAGGAGTAGACAGAGGTGGTGGAAGAAAGGAAATAAATGGATTTCTTCAACCCAATCTAGGTGGGTATTTTTTGCCCAATCTCTCAAAAGAAAATGATTGCATGAGAGGAGAATCTCCACTTCTAGTCTCTCACAAGGATGCTCATTTTTCTGAGATAGATTTAGCTTTGGCATCAGATGGTCAGATCCCAGATTTATCCTTGAGCTTGTGACTAACGTAATTTGTTAGATATTATGGTTTCTCTTCGACAGCTGAAGATTGTTATATAGTTCATAAAATCTGAGGTTTTTAGACTTAAGGGCAGACGAGATTATGGGAATAAATGGTAGATAACATTGTTGGGATGAATGGATGAGTTGCATACTTGTAATTATTGGGATAATTGATGATCTAGTATCTGTGACTGTAAATTTTATTCTTAAATCTTCTATATTGCAGCTTTCTCTTTATGTAAGGCTATTCATTGTTTTGAGTTGCAGGGCCATATATGAACATTTTTTATCCTTAAATTATCTTTGAAAAAAATATTTTGATTTCTTACACAATTATTTTTTCCCCTGTCGATGTTAATCCATCAATCTATTTAGAGTATCTATTAATATGATCTAAGGTTCAACTTGATATCTTTCTATTGATACATAAATCCAATTATTAGGTTTCAAACTATCTTGTGTTATTCTTGTCTTAAATAATGATGCCACTTCTTTAAGGCATCAAATCTGGCATTCATTTGCATAATGTACTCTGCACCCTGTAACATGTAGATCCTCCACTTTTTTGTATGACCCTCTCCTTTGTTTCGACCACCCTCATAGCTTTGATTTGGAAACTAGTTTAAATAGTGTGTTCCTTCGCACACATACAAAACATGAATTTCTCCTTCATTTCATGTATTTTATCGAATCAATTTCCCTCCCTATGTTGTACATAGGAACATCTAGGGTATCTAACTCCTTTATTCCAAGCCATTTTAAGATTTATGTATGAAATTTCAATTGGATCTCTAACCAAATTAACTTCATCAAAATAATGAACCTTTTATGAGGTTATAATCTGGCTACCTTCATCAAAGTATGTCATGCTTTATTTGTCTATACTTATTTCCATTTTTTAGTGAAAAATGTTTGGCTACCTACTAACTAATTATAACTTGGTTGTTATAATCTCTAATTGGAAAATAAAAGAGCTCTGTATATGCATTTCTTTCACCATAATTGTCTTAGAGATATCTTATTTTAGGTCACTTTCAGCTATCGCCAATGGAATAAATCTTTTTCACTATGAAATTAAATAATATATTTACATGACTTTTGTATGAGAATCAAAGTATTGCTAACATATTACTATGATGAATTCTAATTTTTTGAATAACCATGGAAACAAGAAAAAGAAAAATTGTATCTGCAAACATTTTTGTATTTTTAATTATAATGATCATATGCCATGCCAAAAAAATTTATTATAATCTCAGTTAAAGCTCTAGCCCTACTGGTCTACTAGGGAAGATAATATCTTAGTCCGATTTGAATTTGAGCTTTTCCCAACATTACTAACCAATATTTATCATGCAGATGTATCATTAGCTTGTAAATCTCAGAGGATAAGGATGCTTGTTTACCCACATCATATAATAAAACAAGACAACAAGTACATAAGAAGCTATTAATTTAACATCCTGACCTATGCATTACTTATATTTTGCTTGAGCAGACAACAAAGCTTTTGATGAAGATTTGTCTTGTCAAAATGTTCAAGATCCAAACCCTGAAATGTAGCTAAAAGATTACATATTTTAGTGATTAACAAATAGTCAGAAAATGTCATAAGTCAAACTGATCAATACCTCATGTATAAGCGACAATTATAGGGTTTGGATAAGTCCTCTAATTTGTGCCAGAGAAATCATAAAAAATAAATAAATTAACATTTTTTCTAGATAAATCGAACAAACAACATTTAGCAAACACAAATCAATATACCTTGGCATATAAGAAATACTTTGTTGTCTGTGGTGCAGGAAGTGGTACTAACTACTTCAAGTCCATCATTTTCCAGTGCAAGGAGAATGTCAGACAAGAGAATTTGACAATTTAATGAGCTTGTTGAGACTTCAATAATCTTATAATAGTTTACCCACAGCCATTATCTTCGTAGAGGGAAAAGGTTGTGATCTATCACACAATGGCAAAACTTTACATTTTTTTATCTTCACAATTTGACAGTTAGAAGTCTCGTTTTATAGACTATTATCTTTGATTTCGTTGATGTTTAAAAAATTATATTCTATTGTAATACTTTGAAATTGTAAATTTTAAAGTTAGAAATGTTGGGTATGTCATCTCATATACTGTTATCTTTGATCTTGCGGATGTCAAAAATATTCTACTCTATTGTAATATTTAGAAAGACCAAGATTTCAAATTTTAGCACAAATAATTTGAAATAATATAAGTTAATCTAAGATGTTGCACTAGTTTTTTTATTTATATTGAACAAAGCAAAATAATTTACAAGAATAGAGCTACTATAAGTAGTTGGAGAACATGACCAACCAAAAATCCAATCAAACTAAACAAATACAAGAGTTGAATAACGTATTACAATAGCTATACAACATAACAGCCATAAAATACAGGTTACATAAGTTGTACAACAACATATAGACACAATCACAAGAGCAGTATAACATGTTTACAGTGATCAAATTTATTGGCCAATTAAAACTTCACAATCTGATCTTTAATATGTTGTAACTATTGTTTGGCCCTCTCATTCTTCTTACATATAACTTGGATTTACAAAAAAAGAATACCTACCCGAAGACATATGTCAAAGCAAAACCTTAGAGTACCAACTACCTGATATTAGATATTAGAAAATATTGTAGCACATCTATTTTTCCATATATTTTTCAAAACAACATGTTGAATAGAATAAAAAATCACATCATTTTGCATACCAACACCAAAAATAACTTCTTTCCAATTCAAATCGTGATTAAAAATTGCTAAGAAATCTCTAAAAGCAGTAAATCTTTGCCTTTTCGCATACAAACAATCCCAAAAAATGTGCTTCAAAATTTTTGCACCTTTACAAAAAGGATGGTTCATTGGTTGGACCATAATACACTTCAATCTATCCCCCACAAGTAGCTTGTAGTGTAATATTTTCCAAACCAACACCTGTGAATCAAAATTAGCTTTGGAACACCATATTTGAGCACTTAATTTAGACCAAAATGTAGAGCTAAGTTTGTATTTCCTCCTTTTATTTAAATGATGAACAATATTCCAATTGGGAAGCAACTTCAAATATATATTTTTTAGAGGACAATGATTGAAATGACTGCAAGATAACCATTTCCAATTTCCAAAGGAATAGCAGACCCTTGAAGTACATAACTTCATAGTTAGATCCACCAGAACAAGAGATTTAATAAAAATGAGGAATTGTTTATAATTAGTACTCAACCCATACTACTCCTTAATTATGTTCCAAGAGACCCAATCAAATATATCAAAATCTCAAAGATCCTTAAATTGTCTAACTCCCTTTATAAACAAATAGTGAGCTTGTCTCAAAAAAACATAAAACCAATGGTTGATCGTGATAAGAAATTAGTTTGTTCCATCAAATTGACATTGAAGCAAAACTAAACCCTGTCTCCAAGGAAGAGTCATTCCAAATTAAAAATTTGCTAACTTTTTTCCATGCTTTCCAAATAGACTAGAGGGGAAAAAAAGCTTTGATTTTAAAGAATGGAGACAAAAGCATTTTATCTAACCAACGAACATCTTGCCATTTTTCTTTATAGAAGGTTCCATAATTTGTTGATGGACTAAAATATTTCATGGTTCATCTCCACTAGTAGCTCTAATAATCCATTTTGTAGCAAGGCAAGTCCCTTGAGTTTAGGGATCAATAAGCCCTAGGCCTCTTTATGTTTTGGCTGAATGCAATGAGACCATGAAGAAGCAATAAACCCACCATTACCATCCCATCTGTTGAGCTCTTCATAACCTTGTTTGGATTGCATCCAACAAGAGGATTAATGCACATGGGCAGCAATGAGAATTTTATTAGTCACTTGAATCTTGCCAGCCAAAGACAAAAAAATATTGCCAAAATTGAATAGCTTACTCTTAATTTTATTTAAAAGCCAAGTCCATATTTTAAAAAGAGAAACTCCCAAACCAGAGGGGATATCTAAATATCTAGTTGTCTCACCATGTTTGATTTGCCTCCATTCTTTCAATATCCATTGAGGCCTTGAATAAGGCCAAGTCATCAAAAGCTCAATTTTATTATGAGCTATAAGAGAGCTAGATACCTCATAGTACAACTTTACAATTTCCAAAGTATTGTTCATTGGTCCTTTCCAAAATTATACATAAATAACATGCCATCATCTGCAAAGTGGGAATTAATAACCACTTTATTTTGAGGAATAGAAATTTCTTTGATAAGTATCATTTGATGAGCTTTATACAAAAAATATCCCAAGGCATTAGTTGTAAGAACATACAAAAAGGGAGAAAGAGGACATCCATGACTTAGGGAATGTTGTATCTATTTAAATGAGAAGATGACCATTGAAAAGGAAAATAACAACTAAGTACAATGGGTACACAAGTTCATGGAAACTTTAATTAGTGACTAGGGATGATTCATGACTATTTCAACAAAGAGAAAATAAATCATCCATGTTTTAGTTAATAGGCTAGATGTCATAAAGAATGTTTTCTTCTCTATCCTAGTACTCTCAATTGTCACTTTTTTGGGCTAAGTTTTACTTGTGCACAACCTCTACTATCTTTATTTCTCTATCACTTTCATTCTTTCTTGCATCCACTTTATAACATACAACTTTACTTCAGAGTCCTTTTACATTTTTTTTGGCTAAAATGTCTATTATTGTTGTATTTGGTGGCATCAAGGTTATATTTTCCCCTTTCCTAATATTCTAATCATATACTTATCCATCATGCAGAGGGATACATTTACACACACTTAGAGTTTCCTCGCAACCCACTCATATTTTCCCTCTAGAAAAAAATCTACTAGATGATATAGACTACCTAGACTCTTATATTTACTATCTACCAATTGTGGACATCACTAGACTTACTATTAGAGTTGAAGCCTACTGTAATATTAAAATAGAAAAGAAACAAGGCTTGACATCTAACCTAATAAGGATTCAACCAAGTAGCCTTGAATTATGATGGATCCCCTCCTCAGTGTCGACAAATATATATTATGTTTTCTTATGGCTATTGACCTTGTTCTGGAAGTATGGACTTCATGGTTTGTCGAGTATAGATTGCATAATTTGTCTTACTACTAGAGTTAGGAAAATGACATCCCTAGGTGAAATATTTGAGATAAGATAAAAAAAATATGTTTAGATCTAAGCCTAGTATTAACCTCCATGCAATTAGAATGGTCATGGGAGATGTTTTCTTGAATTCTTGTTGTAAGTATTATGTTAACTAAAATATTGTTTCTATGTTCATGCTTTTCATGTTATACCTTGTGGAGGAAAAGGAGTGTGTGTGTCGGGTTGTTTAGATAACATTGATCAAGCTAGTCTGGAGGAGGGTCTTGAAGAATATCTTGGTGGAGGCAGTTCCTAGTTTGGGGATTCACCTGAGTGTGGGCTTTCTCCTTTCTATCCTTCCAAAATTCAATGTCCCTTAGAGCACATTCATCATTTCTCCAGTGGGTTCTAATGATGTGGCTAAAAAACAAAAGGCTTGGTGGGGGGTTGGAGTTCCTTAAATCGATGGCTGACATTGTGAATTTTGACAATGTCAAGTGTCCTTTACTTTTGATTCTATAAATTTTGACTCATTGGAGGACGTGGTTTCCAAGTACGAAGATCAAACGGTTTAATATATACTTTCTCTATATATAATGTCTAACTTATTAACAAATATGTAACAAATGATATGATGTATCCTCAGAGTTTTTTTAGTTTTTTTGGTTCTTTGTGGAGGCCATTTTTGTACTCTATTTTTTGAAAATATTAATACATGGGGTATGACTCTCTTAACATTGAATTCATCAATTGCCGATAAGGGCGTGGTTCGGTGGTCAAGTCGCTTGGTTGTAGTGACGGCCACCAGGGTTCAAACCCTCGCTGGGCCAAAGTGCTCGCAGGCCTTGTGCCTACGCTGGGCCTTTGTGCTCGCGGGTTTGGTTGTTTCTTGTGGTTTGTTGTATCCGGTTCATAGCTTCGGTAAAAAAAAGCGTTTACCCCTAATATTATGGGTGCATTGCACCTTTTATAAAAAAAAACAAAAAAACATTGAATTCATCAATTAAAAAAAAGATGAGAAGAAACAATTATGATTAAAAACAGGAGAACCAAAATTAATGGATTGAAAATGTAGTTAAAACAAGATGAAAAAATGGTCCAAAATCTATAAGAATTATCATTTATAATGATATTGTTAATTTGATAATAATAAATACTAAAGAGGGAATCAATAAGATAGAATAATGATCCAAAAATAATGTTAAAATTATTTATTAGTAAGGAAATATTAAAGTAAAACAAATTAGCTAATTTCAAAAAGAAAGGTAGAAGTTAGTTTATTAAAATAATTGAGATACAAAATATTCAAAGAGATTAAAAATAATATTAATTATATTTTTTAATTGATATTGGATAATGGAAATAAAAATGATACTCAATCAATTAGTAATAGATCTGGATATTGATATTGGATAAGTATGGCCAAAGAAGATGAAATATTAGATAAAATTTAATTTAAAAAAAAATAAAATTATAACATAAATTTGATAATATAAGATTAAATTTTTGATATTAATGTTGATATTTTCGCCGAAGGCGTCTCCTTATTTGAGAAGCCTAAGCTAATTTTGTCCGCCAACAGTGGAAAAGAAGCATTTAATACGGTTTAGGGTTTAGGGTTTAGCATTTACCCTGGACGATAGCTAGAGTTTTGTGATAAAATATCTGCATCGCTCTGCATATTTTCCTCCTCCGCCGCTGTTGGTTTCCGCTCCTCCAAACTCTTCCTCGCTGGTATTGACCTTTCACTCCTCCATTTTGGCGAGCTGCAGCCTGGAAATAAGGTTTCGGCAAGGGCTTTAGAGTATGTTTTTAAAATGAAAACTACGGCCAAGATCCTAATGATGAGCACATTTAGGTTTCAACTCTTTCTCGCTGTTTATGTTTTCTCTGATTCTAAAACTGTTTTGTTATCTGTGTGCAGGTTGGAAATCGTTCGTTAGGGAGTCCTAATATTGATCCTCAAAACCCTGCACATTTGCCACTCAGCATCGTTGACATAAAGACACAATTTGTGCCGAATCTCGAGGTAAGTTGCTTGCCCTGTCCAAGGTTCTTGGTAGCAAAATCTTGGTTACCGTTTGTCCTACCATTCTCAGGCTTGTGGTATCCATCACGCTGTGTAGGAACAAAACTAAAAAAAACAAGAGAATACCGTTTCAGAAGGAGAAGATGCACAAATAGGGAAGGGGAAATTTAGGATAGGAGGAATTGACGGCTATCTTGCGTCCGTATGAATGCAAGCAGATTAAACCAATTTCGGCCGCATTTTTCGGCTGTTATTAGCCCTTTTTTTCTGCTTTCCCCGCTGCTATTTGTTTCCCCTCCTCCAAACACTTCTTGGCTGGTATTGACCTTTGACCTCTCTAATTTGGCGAGGCTTCCGAACAATGCTGAAATACAATCCTAAGAGATTTGAACTCGTGCAAGATAGAAACTGGTCAAAACTATCTACCGATGCTTATTTATGTTATCAATACTTCTTTTCAAAAGAATAAAATACAACTGAATTTGAAAAATCTTCAATCTCCTCGCTTTATGATAGATTTCCTCGATTTATTTTTTAAAAAAACTTGCGTTTGGTGGTTGAATTTCCTTTTATACTCCTGACCAGATATTGTAGTTGCTGTTATTTGTGCTCGGGTTATAATTTCTTTCTTTTTCCTTTGTAGTCCACTTTCTATATTTAAGTATCTACAGATGTAACCATAATGACTTATTTCGTTTCACAATCATCTCCTTGTTGCACAGGCATAATCTATAGCATTAGGCATCTGTGAAAATTACTGCTGGCCGGCTTTTAACACCACTTCTACTTTTAAAAGAATAAGAAATGCAGTTATATTTGGGTTTATTCAGATTGTTTAACCAATAATTTGATCTAGCAGATGTTCCTAATATCGAGTATCACTTGAATAGAAACATTAAAATGCCTTCGCGAGTCCTAAAAGTGACAACCAAAACAGATATACTGAGAAGTCCATGATTGTAATTTACTCATTACTGATAGCATTACCTCCAATTTGAGTATTTTTGCATCAAAAAGGCTCATGGTACTGGTAAACTTTATAGCAGCTTAATATTTTTGCAATTATAATATTTGAGCAAACAAATTCCCTGTTGTGTGCATGTGCTTGATGAACATCAAGTTCAGTAAATACTTATTAGTTTGTGTTGGTGTTTTGGGAGACAGTATGGTATATTTTAGAGGTGAGGAAGAGCACTAAGAGCATTTGAGACTAGTTTGCATTTTCTGAGCGAACATCAACTGTTTGCTAAGCTTTCTAAGTGCACATTCTTTCAGTGAGAAGTTTCCTGCTTGGGTCAGATCATGTTTGGCAATGGTATGGTGGTTGATCCTACAATGGTTGGAAGTTAAAATCACTTCCCCTAAAAAGGCAAAAAGACATTTGAAGTTTTGCGGGTCTAGCTGGCTATTTCTGGTGTTTTATTTATGGATTGCTTTGCAAATCCTATCACTGCTCTTTATACACAAAGGTATATAGACTGAAAGTTCTGATGCAGCTTTTTCAAAAGATAACAGTACTATTGCTATCTGCTCAATTCTGGAAATATCTGACATGGATAGTTATTTTATGGCATGTGTTTATGCAGCCTTAAAGGGACTTGATAGAGTGTTTATGTAAGAAAGCAGAATGATTGCTTATGATTTCCAAAACTTAAAATACCGTGAGATGAATTACAAAAGTCATGAACTGGAGCTGGTAAAAATAGTTCAAGCCTTAACTAGCTATGGCACGTGTATCTTTTTGGCCAAAAGATTGATCTAACTTTAGATCATCAAAGTTTGAAGTATATCTTTACTCAGCTAACATTAAATTAAAGGCAAGTTGGTGGATAGAGTTTTTTAGTAATATGACATTGAAATTGCATCCATTAAGAGTAGAGGAGATTAAAGTAATGAAATGCTTTGGGTAGAAGACCCCTGAGTGTGCACAATTGGTGCTTTGCAGTTGAGTCCAAGAGGAAAATTTTGATATAAGTAAAATCTTTTTGGTACAGTGGCATGAATGAGAGAAAGTGTGATGGATACACATTACAAAAAATTGACCATATATGTTTCCAATTAAATAACATATGTTTCAAAGGATGGACACTATGAATTGCTTTGGCTGGAATGTAATATCCCCAATGGGACCTGCCCTAAAATTCTAATTTCCAACTTTTGACTTCTGCCCTAATTTTCTGCATTTTTGGTTTTCTGCTTAAAACCCTTGATTCTGATCTGATTTGCTGATTGCAATCAAACAAGGACAGCGAACACAAAAGCAGCTAAATGATCCAATAACAAAGCAATTACAAATCCTTATGATTATATCTTCAAACACAAACTTATTCAATCAATCATATCATCAATTTGCAAGTATAAACATCGAACCAAAATCTGATTTTCTGAATTGAACAACCGCTGCTATAAATCAAAATTCTGAATTTTGCAAGTTATATTCAAAACATAGGCCAATCAGGTCCAAAAATATATCAGATCTCTACTGTTACCAATCAGACCTAATAGTAGGTTGACACATGCCAAAAACAATAGCAAAATGACCTTAGAAAATGATAGGAAAGATCTCTTAGGGCTGCCCTCCAACTAGGGCTTGAAACCCTAGGTCTTCAATCCTCAAAACACAATGGAAATCCACTCCCAAGGATGCGCTCAGGTCTGAATTGTTTGCTGCTCCAAAGAATGATGTCAAGTTTGCCACAAAATCCAACAAACATCCATAATATCTCTTTCAAAGGTGGCACTCAAGAATAGGGTTAAACCCTAGGCAAATTATCAACAATCCACCAAGAGAAATCACCTCCAATGATGGGCGAATAAGGCCTGCTCCTCTGCTGCTCCAGAAATAATATTTATTGATTATATAATATAAATTTAAATAATAATTTTTATTTTTTTATATTAAATAAAGTGAACTGATTATATAATATAATTATAAGAAAGAATTAAATAATAATTATTTAAACATAAAATTTATATAATAGTTTTGTTAAATAACAATATGTATAATATAACTTATGTGAAATTAAAAAAAAAAATCTTGTACTCAAATGAATGGAAATGTTCTAAAACATGAAAATGCAATACTACATAGTATGCACAGTTGAAATAGGTTACAACTATCCATAATCAGAAAGAAAAAAACAATTCACAATAAAAACTGCTTAAGTCCAACTAATGATTAGTACAAAACTTGAATCAATTATAGTGATTGATTTTCAATTCTTATTTGGTTCACTGGAGCCATATGTACATGATTTTATTGTTTCACACAAATCTTTTTTTACAAGCACAATGATCTCCCACTTGGAATCTCCCATGTCGATAAGTTTCTTATAGCCCACATAGATCACTAGGTGCAATCCGTCCATTGAAACCTCCATATTTACCTTGTAATTTGATCTATGGCCCAAGAAGAAAGCACCACCTTTTACAAACTTATCTAAAGAATTTGTCTCTAGGTATCCAACACCTGGATGACCTAGATTTCTATTGCAGGCCCCATCAAAATTGAGCTTTAGAAACCCCTCTGGAGGCCTTATCTAGACATTAACAATTCTCTACTTTTGAAACAAGACTATTGGGGATTTGAAATAACATGTTACGAGGTGTAGTAGTAACTAGTAGGAAATAGGCTGAAAATCTCTCAACAACTTGACATGACATTTGTACGCTAGATGTAAATCTTCTTAAAATTGAAATAAATATTTTGTTTAGTACCAATAACAATTTATATTTGTGTTTTTGGTATTTTCCATATCCCTACTCAAATAGTTTTGATTTCACTACCTTAGAGTCTGTGAAACCATGATCTATATTAAGTACAAAATGAACAACCCATGTCATTGGAAAGGCTTTCCAAAAGATAGGAAAATCTCTGATAAGACATTATAAGGAACACTAAACTAAAAGTGGTTTTAAAATAAATTGGAGAAACTTAGATGAGATGAGCTAGATGGGTTACATCATCTTAGAATATTTTTTGTTTCATTATAGTATTAATTTGTTGTTCTTCTATAATAGTCCTACCTTCTTGTATGGTTTGCATTTAGTATATAACAATAATATTGGAATATTTTCATAGTATAATGTGATGTATGTTAGCTTGTTTAGACTCTGTAAAAGTTAAAGAGGGTGAAAATATTTAATGTCTTTGAATCTATCCATAACAAGTAATAAACCAACTAGTTAGCACTCAAGGCTGATATTTGACTCTTTTTAGTGCTTCAGGGTTTATAGTACTCTAGAAAGAACAAATTATGAGCATGTGAGATATCAGATTGCTGCTCAATATGTATTCAAATGTTAATTCTTGTCAGTAGAGTTATAGCCTATAAATATATATCAGCTTTAATACATTTCAAAATAATGCATATGCATGTTAGAAAAGAAATGTGACAACTTATGGTTGGGAAAGGATGTATAGCGATATGTTTTTACCAAATTGAACTAGGCAGTGTATTGTTACTATAGTATCAACAATTTTCTCCTTGTTTGCAGCTAAGACATGCTAGTTTTCTTTGTTATTGCCCGAATCATGTTCTTTAAGTTACTTTCTTTGATTTTGTAAGTTTGTTAATGCTTATTTTACCTACTACATACAGTAATGTGTCCTTTGTTTTGGCAGATGCCTAAGGTTCTGCCCAAGCCTCATATTTGTGTTTCCATTATGATACCTTTGTTGATTTGGCCATGTTTCGCTACATTTCTCAGCGACAAAATATAGTTCCAATAAAGAATTTAGGGAAAGATTGCACAGATCCTACATTTCCAGGTACATGCACCTCTCCTCATAACTCTCTGTTGTAATCACTAGTTTGTACCACCCTAGATTTTTTTTATTTTTATCATTCTATACAAAAACCTTAAAGGTGTTACCTATTTTTTCACCGTGTTTGTTTGTTTCTGCTCACATTTCTCCTGGAATGAACTATATTCGCATTCTCAGTTTTTACTACGGCACACAATTGCTGCTTACATTTTAACCGGTTTATTGTGAATAGATTGAAGCAGCAGGTTTAAAGATATTGGTTACATTCATCTGATTTTTTTACAAATCTGCTTTGCTAGGGTTTTTTACAATGTGTACATTCACATACATCATTTTTTTCTAAGTGACCAGTTCGGGTTTGGGTTTGAGGGTTCGGTTCGGCTAAATTTTTGGGGGGTGGGTTCAGTTCGTTTTGGGTTCGTTAGTATATACATATGCAGCCTAGAAGCACACATAACATCATATAAACAACAAAACCACCATAAACTTGAATATCATTTAAAAGTTAAAACATTTAAAGTTTTAAACATGCATGATAAATTTTCATCGTTCAAACTTCAAGTTCAATATTACAACACTTTTAAAGTTTTAATCATCAGATTCATCCATATCAATGTCAACATTGACATTAGATGAAGTAGGAAGACTAGATGA
>VDFB02283223.1:0-11872 GCA_007258455.2 Sequoia sempervirens
ACATATAGCTTCATTAGAGGAATAGGCTTATCTCTCAAGAAGTGGAGAAGTTGGATATGCATAGTGCCTTGTGATTTCAAGATTGAGACATTGTTAAGTATTAATAGACTCCAATTGTTTGATGAGATGTTGATCTTGAATATACCAACCATATTGATTAGGAGGCTTATGAGGAATTTGTTGGGATTGCATTAGATGAGTTAGCCCTTCACATTTGTAGCAATTTAGAATTATAATTTAATTTTGATTTAGATTTAGGTGAAAAAGAGGTACATTTTGTCATTTTGTAGTTATAGCCTTTTGATCTTTTCATTTTACCATACATGATAATGAAAACTCAAAATGACTAAATATTAAAATATTGTTAATTTTTATGTACTATGTGTATTCCCAATTCAACTCTAATGTTTATAATGTGGTTATATGATGAACATGGTGGATGCCTTATCATACAATATTTAAAATTTCTTACAATTTTAGATTTCCTCATTTTTTATTGTTGTCCCTTGTCCCCTAAAATGTGCTTTTTAGAATTTTTTTAAGGAAATGCATCCTCTCTATCCCAAAAATTTGGAGGAACATAGGGAGAAAGTATTCCATTCATATAGTAAGATGAATACCTTATAAAGTGAGCTGAGATGAACAACCAATCCATTGTTAATAATGAATACATTATCATTGTTTTGGATGAAGATTGTAAGGAAGTTAGTAGTGCCCACAATTCCAATTGCTTAGGGTCTCAAGACTACTAGTCACTCTCCAAACAATAAGGGTAAGTTAAATGTTCATTTTTCTTACACCACCTTCTAATAGATTTGGCCTTTTTATGTTGCAACATGGGAAATTTCTAAAACTATATATCTTGTCTACTAGTATATCTACTTTTCTTGACTTTCTTTTCTTGATAAGGTGCTCCCCTACATAGCTCCATTGATGTCAAGCTAATTGCAATTTTTACAATCCACTTCCCAAGAAGGTGGGATATTATTTCAAGCTATCTAATTGATTTACTACCTCTAATACTCATCTCCCACCACCTACAAGGCCTATCCACTCACAACCCTTGAAAACTACTCAACTATAAAGCCACCTCCTATGAAAAAAACTACTCGCCTTGTTGCAAAAAATATCAATGATATGTTGAATGTGCTTAGGCCAATTGTTTTTTTATTAAATGGGTAAAATAGGTTTTTAAGGGGCCCCAAAACCCTACAAAAAATGGTCACCCAATGTAAAGCTAGACTACCATGAAACTATAGCCAAATTGCCTCACAATAACAAGTAGGTTTTGAAAGGACCTGAAACCTTTTACACTTTTGCAATTGAGATTCCAATACAACAAACTAGGAAGGAAACCTACACAACTCTAGGCCCCTCCCTAACATTCCAAGCACCCTTGACTAGGGTGTGGGAGACAATAATTCCTAGAAAGACCTCCCTTCCTTTTTTGAACTATCTTCCATTAATCATCATCCTCCAAACATTCAAAATTATGGGAGAGTGGAGGGCTAGCCTCCACTAAATATTTTCATTGAGCCATCACAAGCACTAAAAGAGGCACTAAAGGTAAAATGATATATAGCCCCAAAATCAAGCACCAAAGGCTCAAAATGTGGAGCATCCAAAATTAGGCCTTAAGAAGATGACCCAATGGGAGAAATCTTTGAAGTCTCAATGACCCTAGGGGTAGGGTCCTTTGTTGACTTATCATCCAAAATCATTGATATTCAAATTCTCATGAAGCCAATTCATCCACCAAGTCACATCACCCTTCTTACAACAAGATCACGGGCAATTTGAAGCAAGGTGTCCAATGGTGAAGCATCTCTTACAATGAAAGGGAAAACCCTCATAGTCAAGTGTTTGATTCCATAGTCTATACCCAACAAGTAAGACAATAACCCTAGGAAGGCCCTTGGAGGTGTCAATATCCATAAGAATGTAAGCAACAATAGTATGGATGAAGTTTGTTGATGAAGTATCCTCCTATAAAAAATGACCAAGATCATTTTCAATAGATTCAAAGACAAAAGAACTTCCCAAAATTGAAGAGGGAGATTAGGTAGTCTAACCCAAATAGGCATAATGCTTAAGGATTTAGTTAAAGGGTAGAAGTAAGGAAACCCCCATTTGAGTGAGAGGGAGTGTTGTCCCCACATCCAAACCCCATGCTCCAACACCCATAATTGATCATATTTTGATTGGAAGGATGCAACGAGAAATTTCCTAGCACAAGGATAAATCTCAATCCTGTACTTAGGTCAATTGATTAAATAATAACATAATAGGAAAGATCTAAGATGAGAACTCCAAATTGTTACTATAAAATTTGTAAGGCCTCAAAGAGAATCAATTAGCTAGTTTCAACGAGGTCTAGTTATGGTGATACATTGTTATCAGAGTGTCCTAAACAAATTTGAGACCATTGAAATCATTCTTAACTTACAAGATATGAATGAAAAAACACAATACTCAAATAGTAGTTGTAACAAATCACAACTTAAAAAGACAACCCATCTTCAAGAAATTTATCCTTAACAATGTTGTTTTGCTTGCAAATTAATGGAGTAAAACACTAAAAAACTAGGGAAAGTGTTATGTTGGTGAAGTTGGAACTTTTAATGTTTCTTATCTATTAGTCCCAACAAAATAAAATAGATCTAAACCCTTGTTCATGCAAAAAATATTCTAAATCTATCACTTCTCTTTACTTTTTGGAACTGCCATAGTTATCTACATTCACTTGTCTATGCTACTTTAAACAATGCATTGTGATTTATGTTTGTAATCAAGGTGGATTTTAATATTATTTGAAAAATTAATCTATTAACTTTCACATTGTGTGGGAGCTTATAAGGATCTCCTATTGGTTGATGCTTGTGAGATTTTTTTTATAAAATATCATACATTTATATTGAGTAGACAATATTTTTCCTTATAAAAAAAATCTAATTGTTCTTGCAAAGGTTGTTTCATGGTGATATTTATTGTTGACTAAGGAAAATAATTTTATCTTGGAGACCATATTTTATAGATTTAGGGATATACCCTTTTCATGAAATGGATAACTTTCAAATCAACATATGACCTCCTAAGCATGTAGTGCTATAACTGGAAGGCTAAACTTGTTTGATAGTTTATTTTGGCAGTAAATGACATTCTTTATTAAGAAAGAGAATTATGAAACCTTGAAGATTATATTATTTCAAAGAATGGCCAGTATTGGCTGGAAGCATACTTCTTCAAAGGAGTATGAATTGTAATCCACAAGGGTTGTTTAGTTTTTAGTTTCTTGATTTAGCTGAACTAGAAGGCAAATGTGAATTTGGCCACTTGACAAACACGTTTAAATTTACATAGATTGTTCTTATGTAATCGATTTTGGTATTCCGACCAGTTTAGATTTAAAACAAATCAAAACCTACACCAATCTTTGACATTATAAACAGAAACTAATTAAAAGATAAACAAACTCTTAAGCGGTTTCACTGACCATTGTCCTCTATCTCGATTGTTTTAATTCCGGAAACTTGCTGCAGATGCGTGTGCTAGAGCTCCCAGCAAATATAGTCTTCCCTAGAGAGCAGAAATTCAGGAGCGACACAATTTGAACATATACTAAAAGATATAGGTGGCATGCTTAAACGAAACATGATTGCTAGAATGTAAGATTATGAAATTATGAATGCTAAAGATGATAATGACAATGCTAAAATGCTAATTGCCTAAATGCAACTAATCTATAATGCCTATCTCTAATGTGTATAACTTATTTGCTTGAGATTCGTGGGAGTTATTTGCAGAGTTTTCAAAAAGATTTTGTTGTAACAACGATCATGATTGAAATCTAAACTTATCCAAGATAGGCAGTGAAAATTTTGGAAGTTGAGAAAGATGGAAGAGTTAGAGGTAATAGAATGTTTCCGCACACGCAAAACCTTTCTGCAAAATGAAGACATTTTTACCATTTGTCATCTTTGAATTTATGGAGTTAATTTTATGAATTGAAGATAATTCCATAATTAAATAAACAAATTTAAACATTTACATGTGACAATAATGAATTGAGAATTTTGCATAATTATTAGTTAATATTTAATTATGTGTGAGAGATGAAAATGGAAGGTAATTAAATATTAAAAAAATTAATTATGTGTGGAGGGATAAAAGGTGTTAAATTAAATATTTGTAATATTTAATTTAACTGTGAGATGAAGAAGGTGTTTGGAGGAATATTCCCATTTGCTTTGGATTTGAAACATTCAGAATTCTTGGGAGCAATATAGTATTAATTTTAAGCAAAATTACAAATTTATTTAATTTAATTCACAGAAGAGGATTCTCTGGGAAAGGAGAGATTAAATAAAGAGTTTGAATTTAATTAAGGTAAGAAAGGCCAAGAAAGGTAGACAATATAAATAAATAATTTAGGTACATAGCAGAGAATTAGAAGATTAATTAAATAATTCATATTTGAGTGAATTAAAAGCAGGTAGCACTGACCATTTTAGTGTATACGTACCCTCTTTAGGAAGTGATGTGAGCCATATTGTGAGAATCTCCTTCCCTTTGTTGTGTTTGAGTTTTGCCCTTTCGGAAAAAAATATAGTGATATGTCCTTTTTGGTTGACTGCTTGTGTTTCTGATTTTGAAAAGTATTGTTGATAATAATGATACCCCTTAGGAGGAGTAAATCCGTGGTGATAAAAATGTCTTGAGTTGATGATGAGGCTAGGAAATGATGATAGAGAGGGATGGAGTGATTTAGCTCCCGGTAATTGATTAAAAGATGCCCAGGTTTTGAGAATACAGGTCAGAGTTTGAGAAAAAGATAAAAATAAAAATAAAATGCCACAAAAACCCACCTTGGTTGACCTTTAAAAGGTAAAAGGGGTAAAAAGGGAAATTCATTTTCACCTTTTTGATTTTAGGGATTTTGTTGCTCTGATGCTGACTTGGCGAGATGGAGATTTTGTATCACAGACATAGATTCGAGTGGGCCTGCTTATACCAGAGACCAACCGCGTATGGACCTTCAGTGAGTCGACTCAACCCTGTTTGTGTTGAAAATTTGTGATTTTAAGTGAATTTTTATGCAATTTTACGTGGATTTTGGTTTGAACAACCCATTTTAGCGTAGAGTAGGAGTTTTAGCACTTGCGATGTTTCTTTTAGTGCATATAGGATCTAAAATAGTGCTTTTAGGAAAGAGGCAGTTTAGCGCATAGGGTACACAGAATAGCGCATTTAGGATGCCTATAGGAAATTGGTACTGTAGCGCATATAGGAAATAAAATAGCGCATTTAGGGTTTCAGCGCATTAGGTGGATGAAATGGCACATACACTTAGGGGTTTAGCGCATATAGAGAAGTAGCGCATAGGGAAAAAATTGTAGCGCTTTGAGGACATAGAATGGCGCATCGGGGGATTTAGCGCATCAGGGGGAAACTTCAGTGCATTTGGGGTTCTAGCGCATAGAGGCCGCAAATTAGCGCATCCAGGAAATTTAGGCAGAATGCTTTGTTTGATGAAAGTGATGAAAGAATGATGATGTATATTGATTCTTTGGTCAATAGATAGATAAATTATCTTGTCATCATGTTGATATGGATAGAAATGATAGAAGATCTGATGAATGATGAATTGATAACTTTGCTTCCCAAAATAGAAATAAAAGAGTAGATAGCTAATAAATTTGTTTCCATTGAATGAAAAAAAAAGAGTAGAATGATCGATGGATTACAATTTTGCTGATAACTTTGCTTTAGAAAAAAGAGAGAGTAGATGATTGATATGACTTTTGATAAATTTGCTTTCTGTGATAGAAAACAAATAGTAGATGATGTATTTGAAAACATATTTGCATTTGTGACTGAAGTGCAAATAGGAAGACGATTTGATTATTGATAAATTTGCTTTCATGAAAAATAAAACAAATATTAAATGTTGATAGAGTAGATTGATTTGATATTCAGATAGATTCATTTAGCATTGATTTCATGATATGAGTCACTTAGATAGAACACTTGATATGGTTCACTGATATGGGTCACTTGATATGGTTTACGGATATGGTTCACTGATATGGGTCACCTGATATGAGTCACTTGATATGGTTCACTGATATGGGTCACTGATATGGGTCACTTGATATGGTTCACTGATATGGTTCACTGATATAGGTCATTGATATGGTTCACTGATATGGTTTACTGATATGGATCACTGATATGGTTCATTGATATGGGTCACTAATATGGTTCACTGATATGGGTCACTGATATGGTTTACTAATATGGGTCACTTGATATAAGTCACTAATATGGGTCACTTGATATGGTTTACTGATATGGGTCACTTGATATGAGTTGATGATATGAGTATGATTGATTATCTTTGTGATGACCAAAAATAGGAGGGTTTCAAAAACCTCTAGATTAGAGAGCACTTCCTTGTGGGTTGGGATCAAATATGAGATCTGACACTTGCAGATGTATAGTTGATAGTGGGATGTGGGATGTGGGTTGGGACCTTTATTGTCTATGCCTCTGATTCGGGTCACATGGGACTGTTGACAACACTAACAAAGAGATGAAATTCTAAGCATAATACATTTCATTTGCCGATGGGTGAGATGATTGTGACCCCAAAGGATGTATATAGGATTTTGGGGATTCCAGTGGTAGGTGCTCTTGTGGTTTATGACCACAAGGAGCTAGGTGGTACAAATGCACTCAGGAGGGTGTTTGGGGATGCTCATATAGCAAGATATTGGGTGCCATGGGTAGATTTGAGGGGATATCCGACCTTACCTTCCATTTTGAGTGCATTCATTGGAGGCTTCCTTTGTCCAAACCACTGGTCAAAGGGACTATTAGTTGGGTGGGGGAGGATCATTGAGCAGATGATAGGTCAGCAATGGAAATATGCCTGGGGGAGCTGCATGTTAGCACATTTGTACCATGACTTGCATCAGGTAGTATACAGAGGATTATCCAGTTTGTCTTGTGGTGTTACCCTACTCCAAATCTGGGCATGGGAGCATATTGCTATTACATGACCACTTTGTCCTAAAGCTAGGCCACCAAGCAAGCCATATGTATATGCATATTCTAGTGCATTTGTCCAGCCCAAGCTGGGAAAGTTGGAGTACTGGTGACAAATTCTGGATGATATAGATTCAGTGATATGGAGTCCATACACAGATTGTGAGGTGTGGGATACTGATCATTTGGAGATGCCATTTGTATGTATGCCTCGGTATTTGATAGGTTAGACCCAATTCATTATAGAGAAATTTTTGGGATTGCGAGTGAAGAGATAGTATGGCTATATACAGGGGATGCCTTAGGGCATTGTGTACTATGGGAAATGCAAGGATGATCCTAGATGGGGGCCATGCATTTAATATTAGGTGGCATATATAGAGTATACTAGTTTACAGCCTAAGGAATGGGATTACAAGCCAGATATTATTGATGCAGAGATGTCAGATGAGTACTCGACTCATTTTCACACACATCCATTCCCTCGTTTTACATGTCTAGATGAACTGGCACCCATTATGATGGCACCTCAGCCAGGGGATAGGAGATAGGAGGATGTGGTAGGGGGGAGCTGGCAGTTGGTGGAGGGGAGGAGGAGGATAGTGGGGAGGAGGAGGAGAGCGGAGATGGAGAGCTGTTGAATGTCGCCTTGATGGGAATAGCAGCAAGGCCGGCGAGGAACGAGCTACGTGAGGGCATAAGGCATGTTTCCATCATGTGGAGAGCTAAGAGGCCCGAGTACAAACGATGGACAATAATCAAAGCCTCACTCCTAGCATAATAGGAACACTTCTCATGAGCCCAGTATAGAGGCTTGGGGAGTAGGCATGTCTGAGAGCCGGTTAGCTCGAGCTTCGAGGAAGTGTTAAGCGATTACATGCACATCTTGCGCAGGTATAGGTGCAAATACAGGCATAGATGCAAACACCTCCTCCTGCCCCGAACCCACAAGTGGCCCAGTTGATAGCAGAGAGAGACTCCTTCAGACGAAGGGCATTAGAGGTAGAGGGTATTGCCAAGAGACTCATGGGAACCATTGAGAGCACATCTTTGTAGGAGGCCATTGCAAAGGGATTCAAGATTGCCAGGGAGGTTGAGCATTATCAGATTAGATATGAGGAGTTGTGCCCTCCCAAGTGTAGAGAGCCTTACCCTCAGTCCCACAATAGATCCATAAGCAAATCATAGACTACGACACACAACAGAGGGCAGTGGCAGGCTACCATCCTCTAGACCAGCTCCATCAGGGGGCTCGACCAACCAACCTTGATATGTGATTTTGATTGATGCAGTATTATTGATGTATATCATTTTTGGAGCATGTACCTTGTTTTTTATCATATCTCATGTATCTCTCTAGACTTGTCAGTTTCATTGGACATTCAAAATTTGTATTAATTTTTGATGAGCAATGATATGCAACGGTGATGAGTTTTGATGATGTGCATTTTTGATGTGATGATGTGATGATGATATGGATATGTGTTTGTGTGTATATATTATGAAATGGATTTGTGATGCCTTTAAATGGCTTTATGAATAACCATGTGATGCAAGATGATTCTTATGATGACGATTTGTGATGCCTACTAATGATGTCATGCAGGTGGATGACTTATGATGTGATTATGAAAATATGCAATGGGATAATGATATGTTTATGAAAAATGTAATGTTTTACAAATGGAGATGTAATGTATGTATGGAATTTCTGTTTTTGGATTTTTTCAAACGCAAGAAATAATGATGTGATGAAAAATGGATGTTTATGTTTATGAAATGCATCATGAATAGGAAATGCTATGAAATGATATGTGATATGGGTCAAATGTTATGTGAAAGGCGACATGATATTTAAATGATATGAAGATGATAGATGAGTAAAGATATGATATGAATGTAATGGAACAAATGATAAATAATGGGATGAAATGAACATGATTAATAATAATAAGATGTATGATAAAATGATAAATGATATGTAATGAAATGTTGATGAAATGATGATGAAATGATAATGATAATGAAAATGTAATGACATGATAAGTGAAAATAGATTATGAAATGATGACACAAGGATAAAATATGATAATGAAATGGTAATAAAGATGATAAATGGTATGCAACTGTGTAGAATGAAAATGAAATGAATATGAAAATAAATTAAAACTAAGATATAGAAATGATAAATATTATAGAAAAATGAAAGTGATGTCATTGATAAAGATCTAAATATTATCACGATAAAACGATATATAAAAGTAGAGATTATCAGTAGTATACAATGAAATTATAGGTATAAATATTGAAATGAGCACTGAAATGTAATTCTATAATGATGGATAAATAGAGAAATGATAAAGAGTTGAAATGATAGCAGTGAATGATAAGTATTAAATATATGGTATATAAAAGACCTAGATGAAATGATATTGATTATTAGAGAATGGTAGAAGATGAAAAATGATAATGAAACAAATGTTTGAATAATCCACAAATATTCAAAGGAACATGGCGATTTGTTGATGTTTTATTCGTGCTGTTGGAACCATATGCAATGATCTAGTGAAATCCTTCATGAAACCAATATTTTTTGGAGCCTTTGTTAGCTTTCTTGAATCATCATAAAGCGTTTTAAAATGTTGGAAGTATGTACAAGCATCAAAGGGGAAATTAGCACCAATGATGACTTGAGTACAACTTTCATGATTTTTGATATAGCAAGTGAACACAAGCATCGAGGTATAATTGAACCAAGATGACCTGAATATTTCTTGCATAAACAGAAAAAGATTAACCACTTTCTAATGCAAATTTGTTGTCATCAATGATGCAGCTTTGGAAATGCATAATGCCATTGACATATTTTACCAGTTGATAGTTAACCTCAAGAGACATCAGGATAAAAGAAAAATCATCACTCCTCACCTCCTAGTTCAATACATCTTCGAGGTACGCTTCTAGAGGATGATGTCAAAGTCAAAACAACCATTGTTCAAAATACTTAATACTGCTATTCAAACATTATTAGGATTTTAGATCATCCAGTTATATATTATGATATGGTACTTGTTGAAAACTGTTATGATATGGATCAATGATTGGATAGTTGTTCATGGGATTTGATTGTTTGTTCGCATGATTGGATTTTATGTCATTGTCTAGTTGTTTCGGTAGAACCTGAAAGTTGATTGCCCCCAGTATGTTAATGTTTACCCCCAGTATTGGCACAACTTGCTAAAATGAATATGTACAATGATCAAGCCATGGTAAGATGTTATCGCTCTAGGAAAATGATGAACATATGATGTTGTTATGGCCCTAGGATGATGGCGAAAAGATGCATGAAATGAATATTGAGAAGCTAAGTGTAGAACATGAACTAATAGATGGAGAGCTACAAATAGCATTTGTTTGCCAAATTTTCACTATCTATCTTTATTGCATTTTTTTTATTTCTTTGTGATTTTTTTGTATTTTTCTTGTCAATATATTGCCGGTTGCTAGGTTTTCACCCTATGACAATTTTTTTATTTATTTTTTGTATTTTTTTATGGGTTTCTTTTCAAGACTTTTTCTGATTTTTATGGATTTTTTCAAGACTTTTTATGCTATTTTTGTTATTTTTTTAGGACTTTTTCTAATTTTTATGGGTTTTTTCAAGACTTGTATGGATGATGATAACTGCTTCAGACATAATACTTCTTCAGGTGCATGCTTTTGATGGGTTCGTCAAACAAGTCCCCTTCTAGTGTTGACAACTTGTATGCTCCTGAACCGTATACTGCTATGACCACGTATGAACCCAACCAATTTGGTTCAAACTTTCCTTTCTTCTCTCTGTCTTGCTAATTTCGTGGGTTTTCCTTCAAAACAAGATCACCAACCTGAAAGGTACGTGGCTTGACTCTGTGATTATAGCTATGAGACATCATTTGTTGATATGCTTTCAAATGATCAACTACTCGTTGTCTCTTCTCATCGAGGAGTTCCAACTCTTGCAGTCAGGAAACTCTATATTCATCATCTATTGTGAGACCCTTCAATGATACCTTGAGTGATGAAATCTAAACCTCTAGAGGTAATATGGATTCTGCTCCATAGACAAGAGCATATAGTGTTGCTCTTGTTGGAATTTTGATGCTAGTTCTATAGGCCCATAATGCGGGATTGAGTTGAATGTGCCAATCTTTCCCTGCATCATTCATAGTCTTCTTCAAAATTTTCAATATAGTCTTGTTTGAGGCCTCTGCTTGGTCATTCCCTTGTGGGTAGTAGGGTGTTGAATATCTATGTTGAATATGGAATCTCTCACAAAGTTCATCAACATCCTGATTCTTGAATGATTGTCCATTATCTGTGATGACAGAGATGGGAATGCCATACTAACAAATGATATAGTTGAGTATGAATGATGAGATTTGTTTGTCGGTAACCTTAGTGAGAAGTATTGCCTCAATCCACTTGGTAAAGTAATTTGTCACTGTGATGATGAAATTGTGTATGTTCGATGATGAAGGATGAATCTTGCCAACTAGATCTAATCCCCATTGAGAGAACGGCCAGGGGTGATCCCACAATAGTGGTTTACAATTTTTGGCCAAACTAGACATTGATTTTATTTTTTTAATTAAATCTTCACATTCGAGCACCTATAGCGGTTAAACCGTGAGGAATTTGAAGATGATGCAGACTAGAGTCTTGTCACATTTTGTCTATGGATTCTAAAAATATTTTTTTCAAAATTTTTGGAATTAGATTGCACTTCTTTTCCCATCTCCCATGAAAATTGGTTTTTTTCAAAAAACAACATTTTTAAAAAGTG
>VDFB02283225.1:0-46598 GCA_007258455.2 Sequoia sempervirens
TCCAAGTTAGAGTCAGGCAGCAATAATCCCTCTCTAACTTGAGATTTATTTGCACAATTTCCCAAAAATCTTATAATTGAAGCACATGAGAATATTTCTTTCCCAACTTTTCTTCAATGAAACCCCTTTGGCTCAAAAGATGTCTTGGCTCCAAACAATCTAAAGTTATAGTAGCGATCTCTCTATCAACACCCTTGGAGGCCTCACTTGTTCTGCAAGAATAATAACCAATAGTTATAGGCCAATGCAATCCCCTTTGTGCCTAGATCTAAAAACAAAAAGTAATACTATCAATTGCTTGTTCGATTCCAATAAAATAATTTTGTGGTTAGAGTAACTTGGTAATATAAGAGGTCTCTCTAAATCCTAAAACCCTATTGTAAGGTAAATGTTGGAAACTATATGAACCAATCTCCATAGTCATAAACCACCCTCTGGGCTTCTTGTGAAATCCACTCTTTGTATGCCTTGTGCATGCCCATAACCAAATTTTCAAATAATGCATCATTTAGTCTCCTATATAGTAAGGGAGTTACTAAATTGTAGCTCAAGAAGATGATTACAAATAAGATTAGCAGGCTCATGTTCACCCACTTTATTCTAAACATAGAATATCATCACACATGCCTAGCTTTATACCAAATATGACATCCTATAGAATTCTTGCAATTGAGCAACAAAAACTACTGATGTACACTTTCACTAATGAGGAAAGCTCACTCAATCATGCGGGTTGTGGTACTAACCATGTTCATCACATAGAACATCCATGGATGGAACACCTTCTCTAGCCTCCATGATTTCCTATACAACAATGTGATTATGCAACTAAGGATATCGTGCACTTCATCTCTTCTAAGAGGTTTGGGCAACAACCTTGAAACCCTCTCTTTATCAGCCAAACAATGATGAGAAACCAATTTCAAACATGCCTCTTCATTTGAAACCCATTGTGTTTGAGCTTCAGCCATTATAACCCTAATAATAGCATATGAAGTGAGATTACCAAAAATATACTTTAAAGGCCTCTCGAGTGAATCTAACCAAAACTTGTCCCATCAAAATCTCTAATATCCTTTGTATCTACTTATTAAATTTGGTGTAAGGAGAACAAACTCAAGAGACTATAGGGAGCCAATGAATGTCATGGCCTCCAAAACATCAAGAGGAAAAAAAAAATTTAGCCAATTCATCCCCCTTCTAGGCTTTTACTATCAAATCCTTCTTGTGCAAATCCCTATTCCCTATTTCAATATCCTAGGTTTTCACCAAAACATTCTATATACAAATAGGGGGAAACCAAGATATTGGTATTTTGTTTAAGTGGCCTTATGGGGTACCATCTTGATAGCCATTTATATGAATCACCTTTACCCAAATTTTTGATAAAATAGCAAGTCAAAGCCTTTCCCATTTGCAGACTTGGGTTTTAAAATTCAAAACACACAAATAGAAATGCAATCTAGGTTAAAAAAATTAATAATATGGAGCAACATTGTCAAATCTGACAATGAAACCACCAGGATGAAAGAACAATCTATCAAAAGTTGTCCTTGTTCAAATGCCTTGACATACACACACACACCTCTCTCTTCGTATAAAGCTTGAAAGCAGCAATAAATCTTCCTTTAATCACTTTTCCATGGAGTTCTTTATTTTCTAGATGATTGTGAATGCTTTTTCTGTACAAATTCCTGATATTTAGAACTCCATATGACAGAAATGATGACAAATCCAACTCTTTGAAGAACCCTTCTTCTCTTCGAAGAATGTTGCAAGTCATGCAGTGTTTGAAGTGTTTGTGTTTTTTGTGTGTATGTTTTAGCCCAAACAGCCAACAATGACATGTAGTGTGCCATTTGGCATGTTTGGCTTATGTGCCAAGCAGCTAGTATGCTGTACCTGCATGGCTAAGGCAATTTTCTGTCATGTTTTTCTTTTATTGTCTAGGTTTTTTAATTTTTCACTTTAGTCAATTTGTAATGCTTGGCATACCTTTTGACATTTTGGTAAAAGTGCGATTTCGTGCACTTATTCTATCGAAGAACTTTTTTTCTTCTCTTTTTACCTTCACTTTGATCTATTAAGCATTTTTGGCACTTTAAGCCCAGGTGACTTTTGTTGGAAATATTGTTGTCATTGATGTCAAAGGAGCATAATCACCATCAAAGAAGGAAATCAAGAAGGTGGGCCAACCCATGAGTTATTTTGCTTGAGTTATAACTTATCGCAAATTTTGGCCAACTCAACTTGTCTCATATTGGCACCCATATTTTTGTAAAATCACCCCTCTTTGAAATGGGTCGACCCCTCTTGGGGGAATTAAAAATAAAATAAAATTATTATTATTTGTATGTGGATGACCTCCCTTGATAAGGCCAACCCTATTTGGTGAAGAGGCATGATTGGGTATAAATAGAAGTTGAAGTGGAGGTTAGAAAGCAAGCAATAAATGTAATATCATTCAAAAACAAGAGCAGAGCAAATTTATTACAGCAGAGTTTTGAAGAAGGGCATATGTGAAAAATGTTGCAAGCAGATTTTTGAAGAAGTTTCAAATGATCACCATCCATTGAAGAATCATTATTCAAGAAGGCGAAATTTTTGTTCATTAGAGATTGGTGCCTCTCAATAGAAGAGATTGGTATCTCTTGCTAAGTTGGTGCTTAGTAGTGGGGATTGGTGTCTCCGGAGGGGTTGGTGCCTACAAAGATTTGTAAGAATATTTTATTTTTGTTGTGGCTGGATTTAGACAATAGATCCAAGCAATATTTCTCCGTGGTTTTCTCCCAAAAGGGTTTCCACGTAAATCTTGTGTTCTTAATTGTGTGGACCTTGTTGGCTTGCTTTTATTGTGGTTGTTGAATTTTAAATAAGTAAAAGTTTATCTTATATGCTTAGTAGCAGGGATTCATGTCCAATGGGGTTGGTGCCTACAAAAATTTGAAAGAATATTTTATTTTTGTTGTGGCTGGATTTAGACAGTAGATCCAAGCAGTCTTTCTCCGTGGTTTTCTCCCAAAAGGGTTCTCACATAAATCTTGTGTTCTTAATTGTGTGGACCTTGTTGGCTTGCTTTTATTGTGGTGGTTAATTTTAAATAAGTAAAAGTTTATCTTATGCTAATTCACCTCCCTTCCACCACCACCCCCCCCTCTTTGTATTAAGTGTGCTCTTCAACTTTTTCCAAAATTTGATCACACTAGTGGAATCTAATTGAAAAGCCCACTAGTGGACATTAATACTATTGACCTAGAAATGTGTCTTCCAAGCATGAATAATGAATTAAGAGCAAAAGAAAAGGGAATAGTACACTGGATCATGAATAGTCACTGTTTGCTTGATTTGTACACAACAAATTGTCCAATGGATGATAAAAAACTGGTAACATATCTAATGCTTAAGAAAACGAGCTTACATCTTCTCAATTGTATCTGTCAACTGTTCCAAACAGCTCAGTGGATGAGAATGCACAAGAATGTGAAAGTAGTTTGGAGAGGCAAAAATTTTATATTGAAAATGACGGGGAATTTGGACAGTTACTAACTGTAAAAAGTAGTTTTATAAACATACAACTGAGAAAAGTGAATGTCAATGACATAACAGTTGCCCAAGTATGTCAGTTTTTAGATCAGAAAATGTCAACAAGCAGAAAATACAACACAATGAACAATGAACACAGTGATTACCCTAGGAAAACCCTCCTACTTGAGGGAGAAAAAACCCAGCAACAATATTCTCTTATATATCAGAAGAAAAATGCAGAAAACTGCATACAAAATCAGGCCCTAGAATAGGTCGAGGCTCATACAATGAGAAATAGCACTTCTCCTTGAAGCGAACCTTAAATGCACTAATGATAACACTTCTTGAATGAAATTTGCTGCTTGAAGGTTCGACATGTTGCTGATGGAAGATGTGAACTGCTGCTGAAGATATTCTAATTGGAGTGAATTGATTGTTTTTAAAATGAGAGGACTCCGTCCTCTATAAATACCAAACTAGGCAGCCTTCTCTCTAGGGCCGACCTGCCTTGGGCAAGATATAATTAGGAGAAAATATCTCCCGCCGCTACAACACCAACACTCCCTCTTAGCTAGGGAGGTATTTTTCCAGATATCCTTGTCATGGAGTCTCTCAACATGATGCCCACAATGGCTACACCCATTTGTGGAAAACCACATCTCAGCCTCAGAGATGTACAAGAGTTCATCATGGAGTCTCTCAACATGATGTCCACAATGGCTACACCCATTTGTGGAAAACACATCTTAGTCTCAGAGATGTACATGGGTTCATCACGGAGTCTCTCAATGTGATGTCGTCATGGAGTCTCTCAACATGACGTCCACAATGGCTACTCCTGTGTGTGGAAAGAAACACATCTCAGTCTCAGAGATGTACAAGGGTTCATCACGGAGTCTCTCAACATGATGTCGTCATGGAGCCTCTCAACGTGATGTCGCCATGGAGCCTCTTAACATGATGTCCACAATGGCTACTCCCATGTGTGGAAAGAAACACATCTCAGTCTCAAAGATGTACAAGGGTTCATCACGGAGTCTCTCAATGTGATTTTGTCATGGAGTCTCCCAACATGACGTCCACAATAGCTACTCCCATGTGTGGAGAGAAACATATCTCAGTCTTAGAGATGAACAAGGGCTTGCACCTCATATTTCTCCATCTCAGAGAAATATACACTACAAGGGCTTTCACCTCATATTTCTCCATCTCAAAACAATATACATTACAAGGGCTTTCACCTCATATTTCTCCGTCTCAGAGAAATATACATTACAACAAATCTTCATGATGATGTGACTCCCTTTGAAGCTCCAAGTACTTGCATCAACCTCCTGACCTTCTCGTCCAAGATTGCCTGCAATGCTTTCCTTAGAGGAACGGTTTCCAACACACATCTCCGGCGCTACTGACTTGCGAGAGTTCAGGACTGTCCTTCTCGACCTCATCCGAGATCATCCTATTTTGAATAGGTTTGCGGAGCTACCAATGTCAAATCCAAATTGACTGTCTTGTGTAATTTTGTTCTCTACAGCTGAAGAGGTCTTCCAAGGACTTAGCACCGGCCTTGCAACACTGCAACCCACTTAGCTAACACCTTCACTTCTTCTCAGTGAGTCACACTAGTTCCCCAAGACATAGGACTCCATTTTGCTGAACATAGAACTCCCTCTTGATCCCTGCCTCAATACAAAGATTACTGGAAGTGAACTCCCCTCCATTGACGGATCTCAGAACCTTAGTCCTCCTCTCGGACATGATCTCAACTTGTGTCTAGAATTCTCATAATTTAACTCCCTCTAAATGTCATTTCCTCCTCTTCGAAGTAGCTGATCGTAATGACAATCTGTATAGGTTCTGCGTTGTTTAGTGTCTTCATCTTTCTCAATCTTCTTTGCTGATGCAAATTCTCCATCCAAGGCTGACCCAACCTTGTGCCCTTGAGAGATGTCTCCAATGAAGAATCATGAGAGTTATACGCCACCAACTCAGTCCCAAGGTTGCAAGCCGTATCTCCATGTTTGTTCATTTCTCCAACTGGCATGACTTCCTCATAGAATGCCTCAAGCTCTTCCTCCCTTTGAATTCCTTATGCAATCTCTCATCATCCTTTTGCTCCTCGATCCATTCTGCATTTTAGAGAGATTAATAATAGTTCATAGAGTCAAACTACCCCGAAGAGAAAGAGAAATATACAGACCAATGCTAGAAGCATACATGATTCACTATTCCCAATGTTATTGCATGAATTATTATTAACTACATAAAATTCATGATCATAAAATACTTATCTCTTTATTGTTGGTACACCATTGAGCTAGACCTGTAGCTGAGTCTGATTAGCCCTTAATTGATTTAATCCTTGTTGAATAATCGCCCAAACTTCCAAATGCTCGATGGCTATCAAGAGTATTCCGGCTACAACCAGTTGGAGCAGCAATTTGTACAAATTCGTTCGCAAGCATCATTTGACTCTGTCGCTCAAATAAACTTCACTAGTTGCTTTCCCATCCACGCAGCAGCTAAATGTTTGACCCTCTTCTCCAATCAAATCTGAAACTCTTTACAATTCTGCTCAAGAATTTTTGCTCATAGGTCTACTACATAAAATATCCTTCAATCCGGAAATAGATAGTCTTTAAATCTGCAACAACTCACCCTTGAAGATCTACACTTAAGTCTACCACAATTCACCTTTTAGGTCTGCAAAAATTCGCCTCAAGGTCTACTCTTAAATCTGCTAGAAATTGCCCTTTAGGTCTTCAAACATTTGTCTTCAAGACTACTCTTAAAAACATCTTAGATCTGCTTCTAAGGCATGCTCCAAATCCACTATCAATGGAATAATATTTAATGAAGAATAATTAGACAAATCTGATCAGATCTTTTCTAAACCCGCTCTGATACCATGTTAGTTTTTAGATCAGAAATGTCAACAAGCAGAAAATACAACACAATGAACAATGAACACAGTGATTACCCTGGAAAAACCCTCCTACTCGAGGTAGAAAAAACCCAACAACAATATTCTCTTATATATTAGAAGAAAAATGCAGAAAACTACATACAAAATTAGGCCCTAGAATAGGCCGAGTCTCATACAATGAGAAATAGCACTTCTCCTTGAAGCGAACCCTAAATGCACTAATGATAACACTTCTTGAATAAAATCTGCTGCTTGAAGGTTCGACCTGCTGCTGATGGAAGATGCAAACTGCTGCTGAAGATATTCGAATTGGAGTGAATTGATTGTTTTTAAAATGAGAGGACTTCATCCTCTATAAATACCAAACTAGGCGGCCTTCTCTCTAGGGCCGACCTAGAACAAATATATTTTATTTATAAAAAGATGAAGACCGACCTGCCTTGAGCAAGATATAATTAGGAGAAAATATCTCCCGCCGCTACAACACTAACAAAGTAGACATAAAGAAATCCAATTCTCTCGTTAAATATGAGCAAACTAATACCATTGTTAGAACAGATCTGAAGTTGGATTCAAAATGGCGCTTCAAACAAAACACCTACATCAATCAATATGCTACACATGATATTGTTGCTTATGCAGCTACTAATTTGCATCAATGAGTGAAGCTTTCAAAAGACACTCTTGGCAAAAATGGAAGAACATGTCAAAGCAAGTTAAACGGCATTTGGTCAATTTTATCTGAATTCAATATACCAATCTTGCTAGGCCTTAGGGGTCAGCTGGGTGTCCCCTCCCAATTTTACCAAATTTCTAGAACGTCCCCTATGATTTATCTGATCAGGACAGCCCTAGCAACATTCCCTAGGCATCCCTGCATCCCCAAAACATCCAAGGGATGAGAACCACTGGAAATCCATATACCATTGATATAATTTATTTCTTTCTTTCCACTACCTAGATGTTGTTTGTGACAAATCTACCTTTAAAACACAATATATTTCAGATAAATGGTCAGTTTATAACTTTATGGACATTAGAGATCTGGAAATGTAAAGTTGAAAAATATTTGAACGAAAATCTATGGTACTGGGTTCTTGCAAAATTACACTTGTTTCCAAATTTAATGGATTCCAGTACAGGTGCAGGGCTTGCTATGCAAACAAGGCAACAAGGCCACCCCCTAGGCGAACCTAAGCCCTGCTGGCTGCACCCACAAGAACCCATGGCGAAAAAATCATTTTTTTAATTTAAAAACATCAATATATTGTCAAAACAGCATTTGTAGAGCATAAAAAACAACATTTCTCAACACTAAAATATGATTGAAAACTAAAGTACTCCATCCTTTTGATGTATATTTTATCTCCAACATTTTGTAACAATCCATGTGCTTGTAGCCACTTTTGTATTCATATTAGATATTGGAGATTTAACAAGGATATGCTAAAAATTGAAAGCTTGGGGAATCTTGGAGCTTGGTTAAAAGCAATAAAATTACGAAAAATGGCATGCACAATAAAGGTCTATGCGGTCTCAAAGGTTTTAATTGGGCTTGGTGGTAAGGGCTCCACAGCTCAACCCTTCCCTATATCATGACAAGGAGCACAACAGGGGCGCTGCCCCCAAATCCCTGCAAGGGGCATTCCCACCCCCAAACCCCTGCACTAGTTTTAAAAAGAAACAAATAAATATCATTTTGGATTAAGATGGATGGAAAAGCAACATTTTTTTCTTTGATTTTTTCCCAATTAAATCCCATATAATTGAATTATATTTATAATTTAGCTTTGCCAAGTCAATCCCTATCCAAAGCAATGCTCCTATGGCCATACCAACATTTGCAAACTTGTCTGAGATACACGCGCAAAACTCCAGATAGAGCTAGTGATGTTAAGTCAAGTGATATAAGCTCCTCTCTACGATAGTCAAGACTCCATCATATGATTTTTACTGTTTATGCCATGGATACCATAATCAATGAGTTTTGTACACCTTAAAAAGTTAAGAATATTTATATATTCCAATATGTTGTTTCCTTCAACTCAAATCCACTTTTGTACTCATTTGGTCGATGTATACTTGTGTATGTCATCAAAGTAGCTTCTAATTCATAAGTTAATTATGTCTTTAAATTTCATTTATTGAATGGTACATAGTAATAGCTTTAAATCCTTAAAAATCTCTATATTTCATGGTTTTTCAATTTGCCTAGTCCAAACCATGTCCAAGTCTTGTACCTACGGTATATAAAAAACATAAATATAAATAGTATATAAATACAAATTTACAAATATATTGTATATTTTGCAATTATACAATATATTTAAATACTATTTATATTTGCAGTATTTGTATATTTGCAATTGGTTAAGTTATTGCAATACTTTTATTTTTAATTCTGTATAGTATTTAAATACAAAAAAATGTTGTACCGGCACCCTTGAGCCCATACACATTCCCATACCAGAACATGCAATTTGGATAAAAATACTTTAGGCGAGGGAGGGGGCACACCCAAATGCACCTTATTGCTGGAAATCTCAGATGCCCCTTATGGCAGAAAGCCTTCTACTATATACTATATTGAGAGATGTCACTTAACTTCTTTCACATACAAAGTACAAGAAAGACATCCTCAAGACATACCTCATGTCCCAGAGATACAAACAATGCCAAGGACGTGTTTCCATCCTTCGGTTTGGCTTTACTGACATTTCCACCAAGATAGAATGGAAATCTGTTAGTAATACCTTCCCCAGTTTATGTGAATCAAACTGAAATGTTTACATAACTCTCTCAAATGAAAGATTTTGTAAATGAGAGGATAAAGCATGGCCTCGCCTTACATGCTTGGAGTATTTTTGTTGGTTTCAGTTGAAGAAAAATAGGCTTCAATAGATGCAGGGTATGACCCCTTTTGGCAAATGTTGCAATATAATCTCATCAAGCAGAAGACTTACATACCTTTGAAAGATACTCACACCACAAAAGCCAGACGAGTTGGCATAAATCAGCAATAAAAATTGCATGTGTAGGGCACTATTTAAACATATCTAAATAAAGTTGAAATACTAGTTAAAAATCCATAGAAAAAATGATGAAAGTTGAAACCAGTTATGAGGATCCTGCACTCAAGCCTTGTTAAATCTTTGAATCTTATTTTGCACTAATTCCTTGCCCAAGAAAATGTTATTTGTGCAAGTTTGCAACATAAGGAACATAAACTGCAGAAAAAGAAACACAGACAAAAACCTGTACAAACCAAGGAGTTTATATCTTTAATGAGAAAAAAAAAAAATATGCATACACATCAAAACTCAAAAGTTACAGCATGAAAATTTTCAGATGTTCTACAGATAAAAAACAGATATACTCTTGAAACATACATTACTCAAGCTGTATCGAAGACGCCCTGTCTCCTGATTGATAGCATATGCCATGGAGTGATCCATCTCACTGTACTCTAATACACTAAGAGGTCCTCCTTTGCCCCGCTGAACAAACACACCAACCTTCTCTTGTGGATATGCCTGCCTTGCACATTAGAAGAATTTAGCATAGAAATATTTCTAAACCAACTGTTTTGGTTCTGAAAGGAATATATACAGTGACATCATTATCTCCAATCCTATTTGGTAAAAACATTTTTGAATTCATTGTAATCCACCAATCAAGGAAAGCAAGAAAATATGAATTATATATATATATATATATATATGATCAAATGGGAGACAACAAGATATAAATCTAAGCATGGATAGAATTATCTTAATATGCTAGCCAAATACCTTCCGAACAACTTTAGCTGCAGTAGCCACACCTTTATCAATAAAATAGCCCAGGAACAATGGGTCTGCTACACGGACCTGATCCATGAATACACAACACAAACAACATGCCTTTATCATCAAGACTGATTCATCCTCACCTTCAAAATGGAAGTTTATTGTTCACTTAAATAAAAGGCCTTACCAAAGCATTGTCGACTCCATAGCAATCAATGTATTTGATGCCTTTCATCGCCATATCTTCCAAGCATTTTGAGAACTTCAATGCTGATAGGCCAGTTCAACATATAGATGACAGAAAAATAAGTTATGATCATGCAATGTACATTAATTCAATTAACACAAGAACAATAAAATATGTGTTTCATGGATTATACCTGAATAAACTCCTCCATTGCCATCTGGAGCCCTTAGGATCTGCAATTGCAGGACACAGTTTCAGGAAACTCAAGCTTGATTTAATAAATTATATACATTATTGAATATCCTCTGCAAGCCATAATCAAGAATCTTGTGCATATTAAAGGCCAGCTTTATTTAACTCCTACAACTATTTGCTATAATGGCCAAGGACTATACACCTACAAAAGCGCAATATTTTTTAATGTAACTTAGAAATTTCAAGAAGATCGCATAAAGGCTATGAAGACCATTAACAAAAGAATAAAACCTTCCCAGGGGGATTGGAAGCTTTATTTTGAATATCCATATCCATGTAATTATTCAAAGAAGAAATGAGATACAAAACATGTGCTTAGTATTCTTGCACAATGACACAAGCATCAGGATTCAGTTAGCAGTCAGAAATCGCTTTATTCCAGACCTAATATCTGGTGGTGAAGAAAATTGCCGCATGCATCCCCTTAAAAATAAAGATACTTTAAGGTTTGCCACAAATTAGTAAGACTTGAGCTTCAAATTCATCCCCACACCTAGCGGGCAGTCATCTCTTACATATCTTTGAAGATCAGCACAAATTAACATCTAAATATTGGAAACAAGTGACATGGGAAATATTCTTACTCATACAAAAGCTTGCCTCATAGACACCTTTTTAGCGAAATTATGGTATAGGAATTTGATAGCCTCCATAACTCAAACCTAGTTGACATGCTTTAAAACAAATATACTATTTATCAAGAGATTTTTCCGCACAAAGAAAATCTCCCTTTGAGTTTCTAACCCCTCTATCCATTTCAAACAAAAATGCCTGATAAAGTGTGTAACAAGAAGTAACTTAACCCTATCAATATGTAACATAACCATGCTTTCAAGGAATGAACTTACATAGTCACTACTCTGCCATCACTAAAAAGCCCATCTTACAATCCATAACCTAATAGCCTTCACATTAACATAACACTATCAATATGTAGCATGGCCATACCTCCAAGGAATGAACTTATAAAACCACTACTCAGCCATCACTCCACATGAAAAGCCCACCTTATAAACCATAACCTAACAGCCTTCACATATTCACTAGACAAAGATATTCGACATCAACCACTCATTAATGTTATTGTTACATGTCATGTTGGTTCACATTGTCTTAGAGCCATTGCTCTAGGAAATGCAAGAAATGTTGACTGCCAATTTGTGCAAGTTGTGACAAATTCAGCTTGTGTTTGTAAGTTGGCTGGTTTAATGGTTGAAAGCGCTTACAAACATAATTTTAGACTCCTTGATGTGTACATGCTTTGAATAATGCTTTGAAAGACACTAGAAAAATAGATTGGGTGAAAACAGTAGTGGCCGAAACTAGATACATGCAAATGTTTGCATGTAACCATCAAACTTCACTCGCATTATTCTGATCTTATTCAAATAAAGAATTCCTCAAACCAATTAAGACTAGATATGCTAGCTATTTTATTTTATTGGAGAGGATATTGGAGGTGCAAGATGCTCTACAATCTATGGCGGTTTATGGAGAATTAAAAAAGTGGGCCCAATCAAAGACAAATGAAGGGAAGGTGAGAAAAAGCATGCTTGATGACACTTGGTGGTCCAATATTAAGAAAGAAACTTTTATTTAATATGTTCTTGCTTTGTTTTTAATATTTTATTTTAATTTAAAATTTAAATTGTTAATATTGTTAATGTCCTATAATTTTTTAAATGTTGCTTGCAAATATATTTTCTCTATCACATCACCTATTGTAGGAGTAATCAAGATGTCATGTCCCCAAATTGGAGGTATGGTGATTTAATTAAATTATTTAATTAAGTTGTCCAAATTATTGTTATTTCATGAGGATAGCTTAATTGATGATTTAATTAAATCAAGAGGTGTTATTAAATTAATTATTTATTAAGTTATTCCCATAAAATAAAATATCAAAAGGGATGACTTATTATTTAATTAATTTAACAATAAAAAGTGACTTAAGTGACTCAATAATAAAATAAAGTCACTTAAAGAATATAATATGGAATCTTTCTAGAAGCTTCTTGGTGATGAGGTATGAAAAGCATAAATAGAAGTTTTGGCTATGCATTTGGGTATCTTGAGTTGAAGACACTTTTTCTACTACACTGCTGAAGCTGAATGCTTAGCTTATTGATTTCCAGTCTTCGTTTGTGAAAGACCAAACCTAGCTGGTTAAGTGTCAATTTCGGTTGTGCAACACCAACCCTAGTTGGATAGTGGAGGAAGATACTTCAGTCTTTCTCATTGTGCTAATTGCAATCATTTTTGGAAGAGTTTGGGAAGTTATTTGAAGTCTGCAATTTTGTTTCAGTCTGCAGATCAGCCATGAGAGAAATTACATTTTCATTCGTTGCTCTTCAATAAGGAGATATAATTTTGTGGGCACTTGAGAGATTGCTTCCTTTGGTGTTGGCAATCATTTTCATAACAAATTTGAGGAGCTTAGAGGCTGTATTTATTTTTCTAAAATATTGCCAAGCAAGCAGGGGCAGCCCTCTTAGGAAGGGGCGATTTTGGTTTAGAAAGGCTGTAAAAATTCAAATAAAATTCTCCAAGGGTCGTGTGGGGTCAAAGAGTATTGGCGCAGCATTCTTGAAGGCATTGGCATCTTCAATAAAGAGAATCGAATCATTTTATGGTGGCTGCTACAAAATTTCCAGGTTCCACATTTTGTTGTTGCATTGCATTTACAGTCATCTAGTCATATAGAGTTCATGGCAAATGTAATGAGCATATTATACAAGTAATTTCAGTCATCTAGAAAGCAATATATTTGCTTATTCAATGTAATTTCAGTCACAGCAGTTGGGTATTGAGTTTCAGTCATTAGCATATTAAGTAGTGAGTTGAAATCCATTTGTATACAGTCTGATTGCATCTTATAAACAGCTTGTAATTTCTTTCATACTCTTGCAATAGTGAATTGGAGAAATAAGGAGTTTGACTGCAATCTATTTGACAAAATGACTCTTATATGTAATTGCATTTCATTAAGTTAGTTTGCATGCCAAGTGTTTGTGAAAATACCTCTTAGCTGTAGGTGTGCATTTGCATTTAGAAATTCATTTATATGCACTTGAAAATACAAAAAGTGTTGCATCTCCATTTAAGATATTTGCATAGTCATCTTAGAAGATATTTACAAGCATTAATTCATCATTGCATCAAGACAAAACAAAAATAGAACAATCTGAAGCTTATTATCAGCAAGTTGGAAGTTGCATACAAAGTGTTTGTCAAAATTCCAAGGGCAGAAAATCAGTGTTTTTGGAACAGATTTGGCAAGGCATTTTACACAAGAATGCCAATACAAACTCTCCTAACCTTGGAGAGATGTATGAGACTTTTGATAGCATTCTTAATCAAATGACACAAGCAATTCCTAACAAGGATCTTAGATTACAATTCTATGAGGAGCATATCAGGCCTATTGTCACAAAGAGGTGGAACATGATGAACGCCCCTCTTCATATGGCTACCTATGCGCTTATTCCCAAGTGGTACACGCCTAGACCTTGTCAAATATTGATATGGTTGTAGACCTAACAACTAGTCATGAGATGTTGTCCCTTGTGGATGGGTTTTCAAGATATAACCAAATTCAGATAGCACCAAAAGACCAACATAAGACAGTCTTTATCACCCCATGGGAACATTCTATTACAAAGTCAAGCCATTTGATCTCAAAAATGCTAGTGCCACATATCAGAGGGCCATGACTGACATCTTCCATGATATTTTGCATGATATTGTCGAAGATTATGTGGATGAGATCCTAGGCAAGTCAAAACTCAAAACAAATCACCTAGTTATCTTGTGTCATATCTTCAAAGGCTCAAAGAGTATAAAGTCAAATTAAATCCCAAGAAATGTGTCTTTGGAGTCACATCAGGCAAGCTCTTACAATTCATTGTTTCTAGACGTGACATCAAAGTAGATCTAGATAAATTAAAATCAATAACAGAAATGCCACCTCCTAAGAACATTGCACAACTATGCAGCTTATGGGGAAACTTCAAGCACATCTACTTTGAAAGAATGTCAACTTTGAGTTGGATCAATCATGTCGAAAAGCATTCAATCAAATAAAAAAATACCTTTCTAATCCCCCACTTTTAGTGGTACCCACTCCAAATAGGCCTTTCTTGTTGTACATCTCAGTTACACATGTCTTAGGTGCCTTCTTAGCTCAGCATAATGATTAACAAAGAGAGAATGTTATTTATTACCTTAGCGAGGCATTGGTTGGGTGTGAACTCAATTATTTATTTGTGGAGAAAGTTTGCTTTGCAGTAGCGTTTGCCACGTAGAAACTTTGACATCACATGCTTAATGATACCACTCATTTGATCAATAAAATCGACCCATTGAAATATTTGTTGTCCAAAGCTACTCTTACTAATCGAATGGCAAAGTGGGTCATGCTCCTTACGGAGTTTGATATTGAGTATGTCAACTAGAAGGCAATCAAAGGACAAGTTATAGCAAATCAATTAGTAGAGGCTCCCATTTACAACTATCATCCTTTGACCATAGAATTTCCAAATGAATCCATTCATCACATTGAAGAATCCAAACCATGGACAATATACTTTGATAAATCATTACTTCACACAGATCTAGTGTCGGCATTGTTTTCATCACCCCTCAAGGAGATTTCATTCCAAAAGCATTCCACATTGGATTTCCTTGTACAAACAACATAGCGAAATATGAGGCATGGAAATCTGGTTTGAAACTAACAATACAATGGTACATTCAACACATACAGGTCTTTGGAGATTCACAATTGGTAGTCAAACAAATCAATCATGAGTTTCTTACTAAGGATGACAAACTTGTGCCTTATAAGCAAATGGTTGATAGTTTTACACAATACTTATCGGATATATCTTTTGAGAAAATTCCTCATATCAATAACAATGTTGCTTATGCAATGGCCACTATTGGATCTCTTCTAGATATGCTTGATGAAGCTCATGAGTATCACTTTTTGGTAAAACAACTCCTTATACCTAGTTATGATCTCCCAAATTCTGACATCATATGTGGCATTGTTGGTCCCGACACTCCTTGGTACAGTGACATTTATACCTATCTCCAAAACCAAACCATCCCTCCAGACATGTCACCCACCAAATGCAAGTCCCTTATCCATTCTACATCTCATTACACAATCCTTGGTAGCATGCTCTATTGTAGGGGTTATGATGGCAGATTTCTTCAATGTCTTAACTCAAATGAAGCTAACCTAGCACTTTAGGAAGTCTATAACGATATTTGTGGTGCTCATACAAACAACATGATCCTAGCCAAGAAGCTCCTTCGTACAGAATACTATTGGCCCACCATGGAATCAAATTCGTTACAATATTTGAAGAAATGTCTTGCTTGTAAAAAACATGGAGACCTCATTCATGCACCCTTGCAAGCTCTCCAACTTATTACCACTTCATGGCCCTTCTCTACATGGGGCCTCAATCTCATTGGCAAAATTAACCAATAATCCCACCTCCTCCAATGGCCACAAGTTTATTATTACCGCCATCGAGTATTTCACAAAAGTGGTCAAAGCAATTCCACTCACTTTCACCACTACCATTCAAATTTCCAAATTCATCCTAAACCATCTCATTTGTCGTTTTGGCATTCCCTCCACCAGCATCACAGACAATGGAAAATCCTCTAAAAACCATGAAGTGCAATCCCTATGTGAGAAGTTCCATAATAAGTACAAGTGGTATGCCTCGTATTATGTTGAAGGCAACAGTCAAGCCGAGGCATCCAACAAAACCATCATAAAAATATTTAAGAAAATCAACAATGATGCTAGCCATGATTGGCATTTTCAGCTCAATCCTGCCCTTTGATCCTACAACACCAACATTCGCACTCCCACAAGTGCCACTCCATATTCCCTTATCTATGGTGCCAAAGCAATCATTCCAGTAGAGGTCGAGCTACTCTCCTTGCATATCTCTTTACATAACCTCATCTCAAAAGAGGATTACCTACCGACACGATTACATGAGCTAGAACTCTGAGGAGCATCATCTTACTACTCTCAATCACCTTAAAGCATACTAGCATACGTTGCAACGTGGCTATAACGAACGCATTCGCACTAGAGCATTTGAAATTGGAAACCTTGTTTTTAAGGAAATCAGAAGAGCAACACTCAAGACCAAGAGAAGAAAGGGCAGTTTGAACCAAACTGGTTGGGTTCCAAAGTCATCACTACCAAGTTTGGATCTAGAGCATGCAAGCTAGCTACTTCTAAAGGCCATGAACTTGATGACCATTTGAAGGGCTTTTCTGCTTAATCAATTACCAACAGTCTTTCAAAAATCAAAAAATACAAAAAAAAAAAAGAATTTCCAAAAAATCCAAAAGTTTTGAAAACCCCAAAAAAAATAGTCAAGAAATAAATTCATCCAATGGTGAAAACCACTCCTTGTGGCACCTTGGCAAGTACCATGATGAAAACCTAGCAAACAAGCGTCATATGTATCAAGCAACCACTCTAGAGTCTAGTCTATGAGCATACATCATTCCATATTATATCCACTATCACATTCTATCCATCCACTATCTCCCTCATCTCAATTGGTTCGCTCAAGTCCCTTACCCATCCACCCATTCCACACCTTTCCGTTGTCCCCTCCACATGCATTACCTATTCACATCATCCTCCTTCATTGAATTGCTCAAATAACCAATTGTTCCCCTAATTTTCATCCCTCAACATTTTCCCATCCATTTATTTCCATCCCTTCGTTCTTTCATTCCATTTTTCTCCTTATCCACTCCATACCCATTCCTTGATTTTGCGCTTAAATGGAGGCATCCCCTTGCTGATGTTTCCTAAGGAACGGTTACCACACATATACCCACTACGGTATAAACTTTTCACCACCATCTATCATCACATTCCTCCATGATTTTGTCATGCCCCCAATGTGAAGACATGGCTCTCACAAAGAATTAAATAATTAATAAATACCTACAGCTAATACCTTCCAAAACTTATAGTGATAGAGGAAATATTAGTTACAAACAAGAAGCATTGAAAAGCAATCAAAAGATTATAAAAGGCAGCAGTTAATAAAACAAGACAAAAATAATATTTAAAGCAGACCGATCAATATAAGTGTAACAATACAAAGTCATATATGACAAGAGTCATATAAGACAAAATAAATAAGACAAAAACGAAGTATACTTAAGGCAGCGATTCTATTAAATATGATAGTCTCATTTGATAAGGCAGTGATTGATAATGAAAAGGCAGCAACAATTATATTTTAATAACACAATGATTAAAATTAGAAAGGCGGCGGTTCCATTTAGAACAGCGATTGATATTAGGAAGGCAGCGATCAATAAATGAAGACAAGGCAATAAAGGCAGGGCTTATCATAAATAAGTTTATTTATGAAAAGGCAGTGCTTAAGGATAAAACAAACAGCAATTAGTTTTAAATAGAAGTCATGTCCTTTTGATAGGAGATCTCTATTCAAAGGGATACATCATTTCACTTAGAAATGGGGATATATAAGGGAAGTCAAATCATTTGCAAAGGACACCAAGGAATTGGGAATGAATACAAAATTGAAGCAATCAGAGATAGAAATCCGTATGCAGAACAGCAGCTGCTATTGATACAAACAGTGATTGGTATGCATTTGGTTATATATATACATTTAATATATATATAATATTTGAAGGCATATAAATATATGCATAGTTACTTTCATAATGAGTAATATGCATTAAGGGAGATATATTATGTCTAATTCAGTAAATAAGGGAAATAGTGAATCTATTCATATTATTATAATTTACATCTTTCTCTTTAAGCAATCATGTGTAAGATTGGGAAGGATGCTAGAGGAATTGTCTTGGTTGGATGTTCCTAAAGGTATTGTCTTGGTTGGATGTTCCTACAAGGGATTGTCTTGGTTAGATGTTCCTTGTTTTGGCACCCTATCATGCGTTTCTCACGCATCCCTACCATGATTGGTTAATGGAAAAGAGTCTCTAGATTAGATTCAGATTTAAGTAGTTGTTCATCATTTCATAAATGTTAATAGTTCATTTATTCTTAAGTTCAATATCTATTATATGATTTGCCAGGGAATATTATTCATTGTGTAATGGTCACTTAAGTCAAATTCAGGCATATGCCAAGTAGGGGACATTACACTTCAGCTTGAACCAAGTTCAATCTCAATTATTGTCCTAATTTCCTTTCTTGCATGTGATCCTTTGAGCATTCAAAGGCTCTATGACCCTCTTCACCACACCTAAAACAAACAAAATGTCTTCGGGTTTTCCCAACCTCTACCACCACTGTAACCTCTACCTCTTTGAAACCCTTTTCCTCTTTGTCGACTTGGAGGATTTTGTCGAGTATCATCTTGTTTCTTTACTCCTTGGGATGCTTCTCCCCTACTGTAATTCAACCCACCTCACAAAGAAGATGACGTACCCCTCCTTGCATACACCAAGTAGGGGACATTACAATTGGTATTAGAGCCTTAATCCTGCCAACCTGCAGGACAAACCGACTTTAACCACCATTCAATTAGGATTACTATTGAGCCCTCTTCTTAAGTAGGCCAATAGTGCATTTCTATATGTGTGTGCTTTTCACATTAATGCTTTGTGTCTTATGTGTATTCATGTGTATACTCCATGTCTTATGTGTATTTATATGTATGCTTCGTGTCTTACATGTATTTATATGTATACTTCCTATCTTACGTGTATTAATGTGTATGCTTCATATCTTATGTGTATTTATGTGAATGCTTCGTGTATTACGTGTATTTATGTGTATACGACGTACGTATATCTATATTTTTGCTTCATGCCTAATGTGTCTTCAACAGCACTAACAAATTAACTTATTTAAAAATTAGATTATTATTAGTCTCCAAATGCAACAATGAAGAGTTGTAACTATTGAAGTGAAAAATGTGACTCCCTCAAACTTGAGATATGAAAGGGAGAGCATTTCATTTGAGAAAGACATCCATAATATCTTTGGAGAATTCAATTGAGAATAGAACTTTAAGCGATTTTGCAAGTAAATTAAATTAGGCTCTCAAGAATAGCGATGATGTAAGAAAGGATGTGACCCCTAATGTGAAAATTTTTGACCCTTCAAATGTGAAAGGTTAGGACTTGTTGTGACCTAATTCACACATCGCCCCATTGCAAATGGGGACCCTAGTAGTTTGCCTTTTAGGGTTTTGTCGTTGCATCTCGGTCTTGTTTGGTCTTTGTTTGGGGGTTTAGGGTTGAGTTTTTGAATGGTCACCCGAGTCAAGTGAAGGAATATGAGCCTGGATCATTGTGCAAACATCATCATTGTGCTTAGGAGGCCCGAGGGACGAAGATCGACTGTCGTTTCAGTCAATTCTGACATCTACTTTTTGGGGATTGCCCCTTTGGACCCCCTATTTTTTAGGGACTTCATTTTTGGCATTTTCAGCCCAAGTTAGACTTCCTATTTTTTGGGGGCTATTTTTAGAAAGTTGCTATTTTTGGAAAACTTTCTATTTTTGTCGTGGTTCCTATATTTAGAAAGTGCCCGAATTTCGAAAATCCACTCAGAAGTTCCAAAATGTCAATGGAAATCACAGAAAATCAATTTGAAAAATTCATGAAATCCCTGATGAAAATCAGAAAATCAATGAAAATCTGGAAAAATCAGTCCAAAAATCACAGAAAATAATGGAAAATCTGGAAAATTCATGGAGAAATCTGAGAACTTCATGGTGCAATTGCCTAAGTATGGAGATTAGGAGTGCATAAAGGCACATGGCAAAATGACCAGCATAAACTTCATAGTAAAAAAAATGTCTGCCAATGATCAATGGCTGACTTGACAGGAAGTCCGCCTAGCACAGTAAGGTGTTCATGGCTTCAATACTTGCCAAGTCCGCCAAGTTTGAACATAAAGATGGCTTAGACAATGAGAAAGTCCACTGGAAAATGGCACAAACTAGTCCCAAGTCCGCTTAGCACAAGAGACTTCAATGGCTTAACTAAAGCTGAAGTCCGCCCATGCAATGGCTTGACCATGAGACAAGTCTGCCATGAGAAGAAGGGAATGGCATGGACATGTGGAAAGTCCGCCCAGCAAAGCAAAGTGTAATGGCTTGACTTCAAGCAAAGTCCACCCAGCAATGGCTTGATCATGAGACAAGTCCGCGCAGCTCACAAGGAAGATGGCTTGACTTCAAGTAAAGTCCGCCCAGCTCATAAAAGAGGTAATGGCATGAGTTCTTAGCAAGTCCGCCTTGCTATGGCATAAGCCAAGGTGAAGTCCGCCCACCACAAAGAGGTAATGGCATGGAATTAAGTAAAGTCCGCCCCAAGCTATATGGCACAAACATGAACAAAGTCCGCCCTCAGCAATGTAAAATGGCTTGAGCATGGGCCAAGTGAAAATTGAATGGCAAGACTATAGGCTAAGTCCGCCGTGGGATAAAATACATGGTTTGACAATGAATGAAATCCGCCATACCAAGAAGAAGTATGAAAAAATCAAAATTTTGCCTAAGTTTGGACATTGGAATATTAAAAGATATGCTTGGCACCTTGAGAAATCCGCCATACTTACAAAAAATAAAGAATTTTTCCTAAGTCTAGCATTCACATGCCTAAAAAAAATTCGCTTGAGACTTAGGAAGATGAAAAATTATGGCAAAATAAAATTGGAAGAAAAAATTTGCCTAAGGCAAAGGCAAGAAGAAAAAATTTAAATGAAAATCAAATTTTCCTTAGATAAAAAATAAATGCCATAAAATAAAGGGGTTGAAAATGACACATGAAAATAATTATTTTTATTTTTATTTTTCAACACCCCAAAGAGATAAACTTTGAAATTTTCTCTAAAATCAAAATTGGAAAAAGACAAAAAGAACTTCACTGAACTGGCGCCTAATTAGGAAACTTTCCCGGAGACTGTCATTGAAGATAAAAATTGCCATTCAGAAGTTGAGTGCAAGCCAAGTTCAGACTTGATTTAATGGAAACAATTGAAATTTGCTAAATGAGTCGAACTTCTCATCTTTATAATTGGATTCACTTCTCATTTTTCAATCATTCAATTTTCGAAAGAGAAGTTGTGAGAAGAAATTTTGGCTAAGGCAAGAAAGTTGAGAAAGTTTGAAGCAAAGTGAAGGAAGCAAATTCATACCAGCCAGCATTGTGATCTTGACCATTTCGGTTTGTCCAGAGAGCCAAGCAGTTTTATTTTCTTTACTTCATTTTGGCACGAGAAACTTCGTTAATTCTTTCATTTCCAGCATAATTCTTCACGAAGTTTGATTTGTCAATTAGCTGGAATATTTTTCGAGTAATTTAAATTTTAAATTTTAATATTCTCTTTGTATCTTCTTGCAAATTTATTTTCAAGAGAATAAAAATGAAGTTCACAAGTAAATGTGCACAGCTATAGTCCAAGATCAAATCCAAATGGGAGAACATCGTGGACACCAACCTTGGCCATGTTGACTTCGATGATTTCAAGAAAAGAATGTACGGAAGTGATGGATGTTTGCCTACACCAATTGCAAGAAGGATGATGCGCAACGGTATTGTTCATGCAGCTGGATTTCCGCCAGCAAAAGAGTGTCCAGAGCTCATGGTGGAGTGTGCATTGCATTGTAATGCACAGGAAAGACAGATAAAAGCACCTGATGGAAGAGTACTGGCATATTTGACTGAGCCAGCCATACAAGAAACATTTGGAATTCCAGCTTACAACCGGACGTCTTTTCGAACCAAAGATGATGCACTTAAACTTTACCAAGATCAGCAAGACCTTTGTGCATCAAATATAAACAAGTCCTGGTTGCTGAAGCCTAGACCTACTGCCAAAAAGATGCTGAAGAAGTTGGCCAGAACAGATTTTAAAGAAGAATATGGAGACATTGTCTTGCTACTGAATAGAATGGTAGGCAATCCTCAAGGTGCGTCTTTTGAAACCTAGATGTATTATTTCGTTGATGAAATAATTTCCAAGGTGAAGATGTTTAACTGGTCTAGAATGATCAGTGACAGTCTCCATGAGCAGTTGGTCAACCTGGAAAAAACCAAGACCTTTCATATGAGTTCTTACGTCATATATCTGCTTCCAAGGACCTATAAATATGCTGGCCTGGTTTGCAAAGGTGTAGTTGGCAACGGCGAAGGACAGTTCAAGTCCTACGATTGCTATCCGCAATTGCAGCTGAAGGAGAAGTCACACTTCAGACGAGCACATGACGCCTTTCTTATGTATATCACTCGACTTCTCCAAGGCAGAGCACGTCAGAGACTCACCCGTGAGGCCAAAAGTCTGATTGGCAGATATGGATCCTAGTTCATCCAATTTCCCAAATTTACTTACATCAAGATTCAAGGATTTACAGGACGCCTGTATAGACTGCCCATTTATCCTACCAACAAAATGGTTTTGCTAGAAGTTCTAAGGCAATTGGAGACATATCAAAATATCCAAAGGCCAAAACAGAAAGCAGCTATCACTTTTTCGTTCTTCATTGGCAATATGGAAGAATCATGTCCATCAGCACAGGCAGCAGAGAGTGCTCGACTAGAGATGCAAAAATACCCATTCATATCCTACAAGCCCAGAAATGACTTTGATCCACTCCATCACATTGGAACTGTGGACGGAGAGAAATACAAGCACAGGATAGACTTAGAAGATTTTTGGGCCAATGCGGCTAATGAATATGATGTGAGGAAAAGACTGTGGTCAAGATTGTCGTTGAATATGATAAGGGCGACTGAACTCTTCCAAGTACCTGATCAACTGGATGATGATGGAGTATCTGTTCAGCCGGGCTTTGATGAAAGGGAGCCACTTCCACCTGTAAGGTGGTCTAAGCCGGTGCATCTCGTGGAGATGGACCAACAGATGCTGCCAACTTGAAAAAGAGGAAAGAGATTGACGACTCTGCAAAGCAGAACAAGAAGAAAACAGTAGATGAAGGACCCTCTCAAAAGAAGCACAAATCCAGGCCCCTTCATTCGGCTATGTCCAGAAATATAGATGAAATATTAGCCATGGAAGAAGAGTCTTGGGAGCAAGTCAGAATTCCTTCTCCAGTTAGAGATGTGGAGCCAATGCAATCGGAAGATGATGATCAGCCTTCTCCTACAGACACGGAAATTCTGGAATCAGACGATGACATGGGCATTATGGATGGAAAATTTGAAGAGGGAATGATTTCCGCCCTCAAAGGAATCCAGGAAGACCCATCTGTGCAAGAGATTCAAGATATGCCAAAAATTCAAGATGTGCAAGAAGTTTAGGATATGCAGGATGTCCAGGATCAACAGGAAGATGGAATTGAACAATCAACCATCCCAGACTGGCTGAAAGAGAGACTCAAGATGAAGGCACCAGTAGAGGTACCAGAAGAGGATGACACCGCAGATTTCTTGGCTAGGCTAGAGCAAACTGCCACAAGAAAGCAAGCCAAGAAATTTTCTGCCATACAAAGAGATGAGGCTGGCAATCGCATAGTGTAGATAGCAGTGCCTACAGTTGATAAGTTCCAAGATGAGATTGCCCCAAACGAATATGCCATCACAACTATTGATATGGGTCTGACGACAAAAGGGAAAGAAGTTGAGGACTTGGATAATTTTGTTGCCACCATCAAGTCTAGGCTGGAAAGGGAAGTGGCAAAGAAAAGAGAGTATAAAAGAGAGATTGAGCGTCTAAAAGAGTATATCCAGCATTTAACCAAGCCACTCAATCAAGGTGACCAATCAGCACCTCCACTTCCAAACTCTTCACAGGAACTGGTTGGAAATTTTGAAGAGGAGTTGACTACAGCTAGAGAAGCTAAAGACTAGATGGCTGGAAAGAAAGATGAGGCGATGGCATTCGCAGAGAAGCTAGCATATGTGTATGAGCAAACTTCCTTTCTGCTATCGCGAGTTACAAACTTAGCGGAAGCATGGGATGGCCTCCAAGATATTCAGAGTAAAATTATCCCATGTCTTTGAGAGTTAAAGGGCATCCCGAAGTAGAGGTTGATTGATGACAGGATTATTGAAGCTGGAGCTGCATATGATTTCAGCGGCTGGTACTACGCACTGATTTCATGAGAAGTCCTAGAAAGGGTAAAGCAAGATAGCGCCAAAATTGAAGAGCAGGCAAAGGAGATTCGGAGTAAGATTTATCAAATGGCTGCAGATATGCTTGACCGAGATATTGTTCAAAAGAAACACTTGCAGCCAGAAAATTTGAAAGAACAAGTTCAAAGAATTTTCTCCACCACCTCCGGGCCAATCATGAAGGAAAATTTTACCAAGGCATTCAGCTTCATGACCATCAGAGATGCTTTCTTGCTGCATGAATCAAAATGGATGATCACCTTTGCAGAATGTGTTGAAAGTTTGGACTTGCTCGAATACAACGTCAATGCGCTGCCGAACATTACCATGGAGGAAGTCAGCTTGATCGTGTCCAAGTTCCCCGAATGTAATGCTTTGCGAGTGGATAAGGATGCAACTCCTAGTGCCTGAAGTTCTCTCCAGTTAACTGATTGATGTTTAGGAAACCCTAATTAGGGTTTGGTTATGTTTAATCTGGGCCATTAATCTCATTTTGATCTTGGCCATTCATTGTAATCTGGGAATTCTATATAAACCCCCCCCCTCTCTCTCATTTTATCAGGATATATAGAGGAATCAGTAGATCAATAAGAAGGATTAGAGACTAGAATCATTAGAAGAGATTGTAGAGAATAAGAGAGAGTTTTATGAGATTGTTGCAAAAGACTATCTTGATAATAAAGTTCATAATGCATGAGGTGCTTTGAATCCTTTCATTGTCAAATGGTTGCATGGTTGCATATTTCTCTTCCTCATCTAGTAGATTTGAATTAGAATTTCATTTAAATGTATGTTAAGAGAATGATAGATTGATAACAAGGGTTAGCGAAACTTAGCTCATACTTTCTTTGAGTGGATGCTTTTCATTCAATGCGTAAAGTTAGACTGAGCTTTATCGTGGATGCTTCAACGTTTACTTCGAATAATGTTGTTCTATTGATGGTATTGTTCGTGGTGAAGAAATTTTAAGCACAAATCCCAAAAGATTGCACTTGCTTTGTGTAGTTGTTGTTTAGCGTGGCGAAACAAAGTATTGTTTATTTGGTTTCACTCAATCCTTGTCGTCTCTTGATTTCGTAGGAGTAGCATAGGATTTCTAAACCCTTACTCTTTTTTTCACTTTTTTATCTAAAGTCAGAAAATTCCAAAATGATACTGCATTCACGTCTTTGCTTTTCTGAATAACTTACAAAAGTAAATCCCTATTGTGCCCCTGGCAAATCACATCGACCACAGAGCCTATCCACACTTAATTGAAACATTGGAATTGCCGTATGATCTTTCTTGCAGTCTTAGCATATGAGGTAGTTTTTCAAGAGGGGATAGAGCGTCTTTGACACTTTATTCTAGAATGTTTGGTGTGTCACAAAACACGCATCAACAGGACTTTTCAAATGAAAGGTAGTGACCCTTCAAATGTGAAAATGTGAAAAGTTGTGTAAGATATAAAAGGGGGAATCATTTCCTTGTGAAGAAATCATCAATAGGAAATAAACCTATCAATCAATTTGGAAGTAAAGTATTATTTTCAAAAGGCAGCCATGAAGGGTGGCAATTCATTTACTATGAAGGGTGATGACTCCTTTATAATGAAAGGTGGTGACTCATTTATTGTGAAGGGTGGTGACTCCTTCAAGAAATGGATATAAAGGATAAATCAATTCATTGACAAGCCATCATCACTCACTTATGCATCAAGAAATCGAGCAATCATTACTCATCTATTCATTAGGAAATCAAGCAATCAAAATATCAAAAAAATTTCCCAAGGAAGCAACAAACAATCATAACAACTCAACATAGTTAATGATTAAATCTAAAGATATAACTTGACTTTCAATTCTCAAATGAAAATCCACACATTGCCATCACTAGTTGTCACAGAAACTTAAGCATAACTAAAGATACAAAGATGGATTAAGATTATCTTACTTTCAAACTTCGAGATATAAGTCCACCGAGATCATTTTGACCTAGGGTGGTCAATCTCTTAAAAGCCAAAACATTAGAAGTCCGCAAAAATATTCCAAAACAAACTAAAATAAGTTACCCATAACACCCCATTTGAAACATCACAGAGTGAATTATTATGAGCATGCCTAGTCGGAATTAGAAATAGTAATAAAAAACCTAAATTCAACCAAACTCCGATATGCCAAAACAACATTTTGAGAGAATGTAATGAAGACAACTCAATTCTTTAGGAAACTACAAGTAACAACTTTTGACTCTTAGAGAAACCTAGGAGAAATTTTTGAAAGAACCATGGACACTATAAATTGAAGTTTGTGTTTTGAGATTTATTGGAGGATATATTCATCAAGCTTTATTGAGGTAGGAACACAATAAAGAATAATTTGTTCTATTCATCTTGAACAAGATCAAATGTACAATCAAGTCCACACCACATACAATCCCTCGTAACCTACAAAATTGAACTAGTGAACTTTGTCTTGTGGACCAAATTCATTTCTATATGTAATATCTAGAGTAGATCATTTCATCCCAGGGCTTTCTTCTCCTAAGTCCTTTTTCTTGATTAAGAGAGTAGCTCTACGTTCATGATTAAAGATCAAGGACATCAGTATTAGGTGTATAGGTACCTTAGATAAATTTGATACAAACCAAGTTACATAAACCTATGCTAAGTTACATTGTGGGCCCATAACCTACAAATCCCAGGATCATTCTCACCTCTCAAACTTTGGGAAAAATTTGATATTGTGAAATATCCCACCCCAATCTGAGATATAATGATATTTGCTAACAAATCTGCCTGTCTGATTTGAATTGCTTTAATGATTGTTTTGAGTTTTGGGTGTTTTGGAGAATGTTTGCTAGGTAATGCAATGAAGAATATTGACAAATGCAAACAAGAGAAATGCTGAAGCAATTACAATAAACTTTCAAATCAGATTTATTATAGAATGCTATTACATTAAATCTCATACCTGGATAGCCATAGGATAAGAATTTGCAATTCTGGAAATTAATTACAGCTGCCTGGAAACCCTCAAATATGAACGCCTAGCACATGATAAAGAGTTCTCCACCTCAACGAAGCTGCTGAATGAAAGTTATGGTTTAGCCACCCCAAGATAAAGTCAAATGCTGATCCAAACTTAGGCATTTCGGCCTGAAAAATTCTAACGCCCAGCCTTTGATGAAGTACGACCCTGCTATGATGGCATTGTACGGCCCAACTATTGAAGAATAGTATGACCCAGCAAGGTACAAACAGCAATCAAACTCACAACAGCAAATAGATACCTCTGATTGCAAGCAAACTCATTAACTTCCTCTGTAAATCAACTCCATGAAGCACATTTGTGACCTCTGATGTAAACCACCTATAAGAGCAAACCTTGGGTGTTATTTCACACCTGTAGAAAGCTCAAATCTGAGAGAAAATCATTCTCCAAGATCAATCTGCAGCAAGAAACCCTTGTTTCTCCTCTTCTCAGCCAAAGCATCAATTTTCATAAGTGTTTGAATAATGAATGAATACTACAACATGCTTTTTACAAAGCTTTTATATCTCCTCCTGAATTTGCACGACTCCCAAGGCAATTTAATCCATTTAATATAAAAAAAATGTATTTGCTTTTGTTGCCTTCTATTAAAGTATTCACTTTAATAATAATTAAAATACCATAACTCCTTTAATAATCAACATTAATTAATTTTGTCAGCACCAGAAGGTAGCCCACTGATTCCTCTGCTCACCAAGGTGCCTTAATATAAATAGTAAGACTGGACCCAAACAACTGAGTGAATCACTAAAATTAGTAAGTATGCATAAACTAAGTCCAAAACACTTTCAGAAGGAAAACCTTGAATATCACCAAGTCCCTGAGAAGAAAACACCACAAACTGCCATCAAAGAACCCGATAATTCCCTCACAAAACCCTCTAATCACCATCATTAGCCTACAAGGACCAAAGGACAGGCCGATCCGTCAAACACTGATGCTAGCTAAAAGGGGACATTACATCTTGCTCAAATGCTCAAGGAAAAATAAAATAAATACACAAATAATCTTAGTGTCAAACATGGGGATATATCAAATTTTACAATAGTAACAGCTTCCAATTGAATTAGAAATTGGACTAGAATTGGATAGCACTGTAAACCTATAAATTTAAGCCCCTCTATAGTTTGCTATGAATGCCAAGATTTTTGTACGTCCTTCATTTTTGGAATTGATCAATCCAATAATCTTATACTTGAGTATCATCTAGAAAATATGAACTTAGAAGGTGACAACATGTCATTAATTACCAATGAGATTGTGGCAAGGTGACATGTTTGGCTAGGTTAAGTGTTACAAGAACCCTATAAGCTATTTTGCATCCTCATTAGAATCAATCTTGCCTCAAACCTTGTTTGTATAATTAGGTGAAATAAAATATACTTTATTTAAGATAAAGTGTACTTACTCCCATTTGATTGTGTAGGAAAAGAGGGTACAACCTGTAGTAAAAGACACCTAGACCCTTTTACTCAAAATGTGAAATTGGCTTTGCACAAAGGATCTTGATATTCACAACACTCCCCTAATCCATCATGATAAAGAATACAACATTTCTTACGGATTTTAACAAGAGTAATAGAGAATTAGTACCACTGCTCCGAATCCTTGTGGTCATGAAATGGGAGAAAACTTGTCTTAAATAACAAGTCTTGTTATTAAGAGTTATTGGAACATAGTAGTGCATTAGCGAGAAGAATCTTGGACAATAAATCATCCTCATGCTTTAGAGGATGGTATTAACCTTATTGGTCGTCAAGTTGAGGCAAGTATACTAATAACTACTCCCTAGGGACATCATTGTTATCATTAGCTATGGAGTTTTCCAATTTTTAATTATATCAAAGTATCACAAGAAGGAGCAATGTCTAAGAATTACAAATCTACAAGATTGATTTAGGATCTTGGTAAAGACAAGAGCTTCTTAGCTTGTGATTGCTTGAGGACAAGCAATCTTGGGCAGAGTGGACTGTCATGCCCACAACGTGAAGACGTGGTTCTCACAAAGAATTAAATAATTAATAAATACCTACAGCTAATACCTCCCAAAACTTACAGCAATAAAGGAAAATATTAGTTTACAAGCAACAAGTGTTGAAAAGCAATCAAAAGATTATAAAAGGCAGCAGTTAATAAAACAAGACAAAAATAATATTTAAAGCAGACCAACCAATATAAGTGTAATAAGACGAAGTCATCTATGACAAGAGTCCTATAAGACAAAAATTAAATAAGACAAAAAAGAAGTATTAGTTAAGGCGGTGATTCTATTAAAGATGATAATCTCATTTGATAAGGCAGTGATTGGTAATGAAAAGGCAGCAACAATTATATTTTAATTACACAATGATAAAAATTAGAAAGGTAGCGATTCCATTTAGAACAGCGATTGATATTAGGAAGGCAGTGATCAATAAATGAAGACAAGGCAATAAAGGCAGGGCTTATCATAAATAAGTTTATTTATGAAAAGGCAACACTTAAGGATAAAACAAATAGCAATTAGTTTTAAACAGAAGTCGTGTCCTTTTGATAGGAGATCACTATTCAAAGGGATACATCATTTCACTTAGAAATGGAAATATATAAGGGAAGTCAAATCAATTGCAAAGGACGCCAAGGAATTGGGAATGAATATGAAATTGAAGCAATCAGAGATAGAAATCTGTATGCAGAACAGCAGCAACTATCGATACAAACAGTGATTGGTATGCATTTGATATATATATAATATTTGAAGGCATATAAATATATGCATTAAAGGAGATATATTATGTCTAATTCAATAAATAAGGGAGATAGTGAATTTATTCATATTATTATAATGTACATCTTTCTCTTTAAGCAATCATGTGTAAGACTGGGAAGGAAACATGATTGGGAAGGAGGCTAGAGGAATTGTCTTGGTTGGGTGTTCCTAAAGGAATTGTCTTGGCTGGATGTTCCTTACAAGGGTTTGTCTTGGTTCAATGTTCCTTGTTCTAGCGCCCTATCATGCGTTTCTCTCCCATCCCTACCATGATTGGTTAATGGAAGAGTCTATGGATTAGATTCAGATTTAAATTGTTGTTCATCATTACATAAATGTTAATAGTTCATTTATTCTTAAGTTCAATATCTATTATATGATTTACCATGAAATATTATTTGTTGTGTAATGGTCAGTTAAGGAAAATTCAAGCATATGCCAAGTAGGGAACATTACAGATTCAGTCCTTGTTTGGAATCTACCCATCGACCCTCCATCCCCCTATCCTTCTCCTCATCCCCCTGCACCCACCCCCCCCACTCATCCCATCCACCCACAACTTCAACATTTCATTGGATACCAACTCGTTTTTTCTACATGTTCTTGATTGATTGTTTGCAATTGTCAATGTCTATGTTCATTTGTGTATCTTTCTTTTTGACTTTTTGTTTGTTTGTTGCATCTAGTCCTAGTGTTCCATAAATCACACTATCACAATCACCTTCATTATTCACATGATGGCATGCCAACACCATGTCTCTTGACTCACTAGACTATTTGTAGCTTTGTTGCTTTCATATGTCTTTGTTTTTAGATTGTGTTTGTTTGTTGTTTGTAGTCTTAGTGCTCCATCCATCACACTGTGTCTATGACAACGTGTCTCTTGAATAACCATGCTATTTGTAGCTTATGTAATGTCCCTTGTCAAAGTTTGCCCTAAATTTCCCTAAAGGCCACAATCTAGGGTTAGGGTTTCCACCTTATCAATGACTCGCTTCTTGATGATTGTAATCCAGTCTTGGCAAACCTACATTCACAACCATGAAACCATATTCCCAAACAAGCACATATACATTTGTTAGCATTAATCCATGGCAACCTATTTATAGATTATCACTAATGCAGCCTATTGTAAACTAGGAGGAGCAACATGGTGGGTCCGCCCGAAGCCATATACCAACCTAAGAGGTTGTATACCACAACTCTCCCTGTTGGTGACTTGTACTTGCTTTCCCCAACCATGCCCCATCCTCGGAAGATACTTGTCCACTTGTGGGAACAGGTGGGGCATCCTGAGCAATCCTGGTTGTTCCACCCCTCCATGGCCCATCCTTTCCTTAAAGGTTGGACGGCTATAAGTGGAATCTCTAGCTCTCACTGCTCACCCAGGCCCCTTCCCCCAAGTGGGTTTACAGGCAGATTCAGACATTAACCATATTATTATATATTGATATTAATGCACAATTCTAGCTATAAATATCATATCTTCTAAACATACATGGAAATTAATATATATATATATATATACAATTGCACATATCCATATCTCCAACACATACAATTATGAATGCAGAGAAGATCTATGTAATATAAAGGCAGAACATCAATATAGATACATGGATCCCAACTACGGATTACAGTATAATTCTCAGATGTTGCTATCCATGAAAAAGGGACTAAATCGCTGCAGAGTTGCATTATGACATAATGCAGATATAGTCAACCTAACGCTGGAATAATCATCAGTAAAAATGCAGATATATATAATAGAACTGAAGACAGTAGATGACAGAGATACACCTGAGAATGATACTGCTTGCCTGGGCGTCAATCTCTATCCTTCTTGTCTATATTCCTTCAATGATGCCTTTTGCTGCTGTATGTTCTTTCCTCTTATATCTTTGTTGGCTAAGGGACGTCTCTTTTCAAAGTGTGCATTCGTCCCAAGAGGTGCAACTGTTGGTGAATAATCTCCACTAAACATTGCTTAGGGAATAAATAATTAATGCTTATTATCTTTTAACATTATTGCCGATAATTTAATTCTATGACCATCGACCCGTTTTCTTTCATGCCTTCGGTTTGTGATTTATTCATGCCTTCAATTCTCCTAAGTAAGCGATCAATTCATGATCATGTGCAGCCTTTCATACGTAACCTTTCATTGCAGCCTTAACTAATATTATCGATGCCTCCATAATATAATTGCTGGTTATTTTGTCCTTTAGTGTATGAAGCACTGCCTTACATCAGTCCTTCAATTTAATATGTTAGTATATATATTGTTATATCATATAACAATATTAACATTAATATTTATATTTTAATATTTGTTTATTTATTTATTTTAGTCTTTATATATTATTTTATTTTGTTTATTGGCTTGCAATTTCAGGGGCATGACAGTCCACCCCTCCCAAGATTGCTTGCCCTCAAGCAATCACAACTAAGACTGGTACTCTCTTGGCACTACTCCTCGTGGTGTAATTGATTTCTGTTGCAGTGCCTTGATACAATTTATACTACAATGATGCCACTGATGAGTAGTTGTTAGTGTATTTGTCTACTAATAAGGTTAAATCTATCCTTAAAGTATGGGGGCCAACTCTCCACAACAAATAGAGAGATGGGACTTAAATAAGTCTGTTATTTAAGATAAGCTTCCTCTCATTTTGTCACCGTACGGATCCAAGGAAATGATACAAACTTCCCATTATCAGTGATGGAAGATCTTCCTTTGTGCCCAATCAATTTGCATTTATGTGAAGGACCTAGATGTTTGAGTGATAACTTCCCTTAGATTTTGAAGCAAATTTGTTGTAATGAGGAGCTTAGAGTGTCTTAGTCAAGTATCTGTCGCTCCATACTAAAGTATAAAACTAAAGGGTGTACAATAGTTTAGCTTTAAATTTATAGTTTTACCTTACTATCCAATTTCATATTCCATCTTTAATTCAAGTGGAGGCTATCCTCTTCTTTTACGTTAAGTATCTTGGAAAAGTATTTGATTTATTGAGTCACACCAATTTATCTCAAGGTGGAATGGTGAGGAATGATCTCCTCAGGATGTTAAATACAGAAGTGGATACACCAATTTGTAGGTTACATGCGTTCCTATTGTTTCTAATTACATCATAAGATTAAAGTAGTGTGAGAATGAAATTAGTCAATTTCAAAATGAAAAAGTTGCAGATGAAGTACTGCAAGGTAAATTTAAATGAAGCAGGTGTTCACTAAGTCTGAAGTCTTATTCGTCTAAATAAATCAAACCATTCCAAGCTAACATGGCTTAGCTGATTTGGCACATATGTTGACAAGGAGACAAGCAAGCAGCTGGAGCAAGCAAACAAGTAGGTGAAGTAGAAACACAAGCACCTCAACCACACAGCCAAGTAGCTCAAACATGGAGGCAATTAGCTCAAGTAGGCAAGCAAGTAGCTCAAACATGTAGGCAACTAGCTCAAGTAGCTCAAGCACTCAAGCAACCAGCTCAAGTAGACAAACAAGTAACTCAAGAACGCAAGTAACCAGCTCAAGCAAGTAGGCAAGTAGCTCAACCATACCGGCAACCAGCTCAAGTAGGCAAACAAGTAGCTCAAGCAAGTAAGCAACCAGCTCAAGCACACAAGCAAGTAGCTCAAGCAGGCAAACAAGTAGCTCAAGCAAGCAAGCAACCAGCTCAAGCACATAGGCAAGTAGCTCAAGCAAGCAAACAAGTAGCTCAAGCAAGTGAGCAACCAAGTCAAGCAAGTAGACAACCAACTCAAACACGCAACCAAGTAGCTCAAGCACGCAACCACGTAGCTCAAGCAAACAACCAACCAGCTTAAGCAACTTGACAAACAACATTTTAACATTTTCATAGTTTTTAAGCGTAAGGTAATTATAAGAACACATCTTGTTGAAGGTATATGAAGTAACATACATGTGATACATAAAGTATGAATATGAGGCACGAATATCGTAAAACATAGAGTATACTAAAGAAGCATGAAGCATATATGCGAATAATACATGAAGTATACGCATGAGTACATGTATGCATGTAAGTCGTAAAGTATACACTTAAACATGTGTTGTACCCAAACCAAATGTTTTGCTCCATTAAGGCATTTTGCTTAAAAAGAGTCTAAATCTTGTTAAAATGGTGTCAAAGTACAGTCTTTGGGTAAGTCAAGTGTGAATTTTGAGTCAGAATGGTGTTCACAAGAAGATACTAGTGAAATTTGAGGAAATTTCTAGCAGAAAGCAAATCTACGCCCCTGTAGCTCAAGGGCGCCCTTCAATATGAAGGTCTAGATTCAGTGCTTTTTTATTGCAGATACATTCAATCTCTTCAGAACTCAATCAGCTTTCCGACAAGCTATCAAGCGAGGTCATCTGAGTTGTAGAACTCTAGCAATCGAAGGAAGAAGCAGAAGGTACGAAGAGGTTTCACATCATAGAGGCTGTCAAGTTTGCAGTTTCTGCACCCCTGTAGCCTAGGGGCGCCCATGAATTTGACCCCTCATATGATGGTATTTGCAAATGTGGTCTTCCTGAGATCTTTGCTAATCTAGTCCAATTTCGCAACGCACCAGTCAGCCAGTCAGTCCGACATTCTGAGTGATCGTGGCAGAGATTCTACCAAACACGTAAATCAGAGGGTGGAAAAATGTAGTATTTCGCTTGTACTTTTGTAGGAGAGGGGCGCCCAGCCTTTAGGCCTGTCATATGGGGTTTTTAGCATTCGCAGCCTTCATGAGACTTGTGCGGAATTACTCCAGCTATCCAACAAGCTCAGCCGTCAGCCTCCAGGATTTGGCAAACGCTCGTACATGCAAGGTCTTTGTAGAACGCTGAAAAGTGAAGACGTCCAGAAAATGGCCAAGTATAGGGCGTATATTTCATCTTGGAAGAGGCTATCTTCTCTTTGAGGTCTTAGAAGCAGTTTTCTTGCTTCGTCACCTCCAGAGACATCTCTCGTAAGTTGTTCTAGCTACACAATGAGACAGACGATGCGCAAATCGGATCACTCCAGCTCCCAGTGTCAAGGGGTGAAATAGGGTATCTAGTTGAAAGTTGCACTTTTGACAAAATGGTGTTTGAGCCTTCACAGGCCACGGGCGCCCTTGCTTTTGGGGTCCCTAATGCAACTTTCTGGTGCCTTCCATATAGTTGTTGGATGCGGAATACTTCCAGTCATGCAATGAGCCTACCATCCAGTCAGCAGGGTTCACCGTTCGTCGTCAGCAACAGTTAGAAGCGTAAAATGGCAAAACGGAGAAATGATCAAGTTTGGTGTCTGAAAATCAATTTAATCAAAGGCGCCTAGGTTTTTGAGGTGTCAAACGTTGGTTTTAGCAATTGCAGCTCCCAGCAGACATTTCATCCTTGCTCTACAGGGTTCGCAATGAATGTCTCAGCTTGATCACAGCATCACTTAGTCACCCGAAAATCAGAGCTGAACATGGTCAACTGTAACTTTGCAGTTAACTATAAAATAGGAAGTTAGCAAAAAAGTTAATATCTCTTGCAAACAGATGCCTTGAAGGCCAAATAAGGACTTTTCGAAATCAGTGAAGTTCGTCGGGTGCATCCAAATGCCTTGCTTTATTGCTAACTGATTCAAAATATTTATTTTGCATGCATAAGTATTAAATGGCGATTTTCTTCAAAGAGGCGCCTTTTTGATGCTTATTCTCAAAATCGCATGTGATGGCAACTGAATATTTTTATTATTATTTTGTAATCCGGACTCCGAGTCAATATTAGTTCAACTGGAGGGGGTCCAATCAGAATCATTCTTTTTCAGTCAGGGTTTTAAAATCTTGCAGTCATCCTTTATGGTGCGATTTTATTCTATTTAATCATGGTGCCTATCATTATTCATCATCCAACTTCAGAAATTTGTAGTTCTTCAAGGAAAAGGTGAATTTTCTCCAGAGTTGGGCGATTTTTGTTAGCAGTCAGTGATAAAAACATCAAATATTCCTTTTGCAGGTACAAGTTCATAGTTATCAGCGAATTTGAAGAACTAGGTGGCGACTTTGACAGAGAAAAACACTCAAAAACGTCTTTTCTCTTCTCAAATTCTTCAAAATTCTCTCAAATTCAATTTGCATGTTTGAGTAACAGGAAAATTTTGGCAAAATTAACCTTCTGGATTGATTTTACATAGCTTCCTCGAGCAAACCCATGTGCTAGAATTGTTAAGGAAAATTTACTCCAAAGCGTCAGTTCTCGAGGCTCTAATTTTCTCAACTGAAAATTCCTTGCATGGTCAAGTAGAAGTCAAATTTTCGCATTTCTGATGTTTTGGGTTGTCTTAGAATCTTTTTATGGACAAAACCCATATCTCAGATTTTTCGCCGAAAATTGCCCTTCGATAGGCTATTTTTAGCCTCAGCAGGCTATTTTTAGCCTTCTAGAAAAGTTGTCAGAAGATAGCCATGTTCACAGTCAACAGGCGAGTTTTTCAAAATGCAATACACTCAACTCGAATTCAAGACCAAATCGGTCCTAACTCATGACTTCATCAGGACAGCTAATACGAATCTTCACAAGGTGCTTCCAGAAGCAGTCTTAGATCCTATTAAGATTAGAGATTTGATTCTCCAGAACATTCAACAGTCCAGGTTACTCGAGGCCACCTCCATACCTAATCTCAGTTCATTGCGTGGAGTTTGTAATTTCTTGTGTTGAGCATTACAACTCTGCTACTCGTGAGATAGTATCAGTAGATGGACGAGTTATATGCAGTCTCAAGCCCCTGGATATCGAAAGATGTTTTGGTATCCCTCAACACCCAAGTAGTCTGGTCATTTCTATGGAGTAGTGTGAGCATGCATTCAACAATGATATGGACAAAATAAGATGGCAGAGCAATGGTTGAAGCAAAAGAAGAACAAATTGCCAAACAACGTGGGTCACGGTGAGTACAAGGATGAGTACACGATTCTAATCACACTCTTGAATCATGTCTCAGGTCATTCAGATGCAAACATTTTTCAGCCTTGGATGTATTACATCATTGGTCAAATCATCTCCGGGCAAGAGCATTATGAATGGGCATCCTTCATCAACGACATTCTCCACAAGCAAATCACTGGTTTCCTAGTTGCCCACGAGTTTCACATGTGTTCCTGCCTCGTGTACTTGATCGCTTATCAAGGTCAGTTTAGAGGGTTGAACACGGTGGGCATACTCAGTGTTCAAAAAGTCTATCACTATTATGATCAGCTTGAGTTCACTAAGGCAGAACGTCACTTCAAGCGTGTTCACGAAGCTTTCCTGACTTACACAGTGAGAAACTTGGACCGGGAGTTGCACATTCGTATCTTGGCGGTTGCTAGAGCAGCGATGGTTGATTGGGTGGACTAGTTCATTCAGTTCCCTACATACACCTACATCCGAGTATAGGGATTTACAGGAAATCCAACCATGCTTCCACGCTATCCTTCGAATAGGACAATTTTCATGGAGTTCCTGAGGCAGTTACATGATGTTGATCGTCTTTTGCGCCACAAGCATAAACAGGCTGCCAACTTTCCCATGCAGTTTGGAATCTATTACTGCAAGATGGCAGTTGATGCCAAAGCTACAGGACAAGAGTTAGAGAAGTACCGTCTCAAGTATCTTGTCGATGTACACGCCTATGATCCTTGGGGTCGTTATTCAGAGCGTCTTGGCATTCGCTCATACCATAAGCCTACAATGGAGGACTATTGGGTGAATTGCAAGGACGACTTTGAGGTGCATAGACGTAGCTATGGCCGCTTCTCTCTCTCACAAATTTTTGTTTTCCTAGCAGATGTGGGAGGTTTATCAGATGATGAGGGAGAAGTACTTCCTCAATTTTTTAGAGAGCAAGTTGATACACAACCACTGTCGGCAGTTGATTGGTACGCCAAGGAGTACACATCAGTAAAGGAGAGGTCTAGTAGAGTTATCCAAAACAATATACTTTACCTCGACAGTAAGAAGACCATGAGGGTAAATGTGCCCAGAGTAGAGCTGCCAACGGTGGATCCTTCATTACCTTCCTCGTCTAAACCCAAACAGAAGAAAAGGTTTAACCCTCCTAAGAAAATTCAATCACCAAACAATTCAAAAGGTAAGACACTTGCCATTGATACACACATGGAGCCTGTCAGAGAGCCAGTTCAGAGGCCAATTCAGAGTTTTCCAGAGCCTGAGGTGCAACCTCGAGTTCCATCACCGACCCCAGAGCAGTCACCAGTCTTGATTCATATTGAATTGGACTTAGACTCTCCATCTCGTAGCAACTCCTCTACATATTCACTCTCGTCAGAGCCTCCTTGCTAGTACAAATCCTTCCAGTGGCATTAGCCGAGATCAGTCTTGGATTGAAGCTCAACTAGGAAGTAAGAGGAGGCAGCCATCCTATGTCCTTGATCATTCAAATTTCAATCATGTTTATCAGGATGCGCCCGACAAGAGGATCAAGAAACAGGTCCACATAGAGAGGAATGTTGATATGGAGATCGTTGTTGAGACTGCTATACCTCCAGAGGGGAAGAGTTTGGATGAAATTGAAGCTCAAGACTTCGAGGTGATCACAGTCAACCTTGGTCGTAGCACCCGCTAGACGCAGGTTGATCTCCTACAGGTTGCTACAGACAGCGCCAAGGATAGAATGTTGAAGGACAGAGAAGACAAAGCAGCCCTCAAGGCTGAAATCAGACAGCTTCGTCAGTACATTTCTAGCCTTGTACACAGGTCAGATGTTACCGCCACACTCTTGTCGATGCTTGAGCCACCAGCAAAACAGGGCAAACTTAATCACCTGGTTACATACGGCAAGCGTTTGGAGGATTGGGAGGAGGAGTTCGTTGCTAGAGGCCGCTCTGTGATTGCAAAGTTATATCAGTTGCGATACAATGCATGAGAGCTTCGTCTACGTCTCCAAGATGAGGAGCGATACATGGCAATTAACAGACCCCAGGATGTGATTATGATTGCTCACCTAAGTGTGGCATATGAATCAGTCACAGATGTAGAAGATAAAGAAGCTATCTACTCTTGGAAAACACAGTTGGTTTTCAAGGCAAAGATAGAAGAAACTATGGCATCAGAGTTGGCTAAGAGTAGAGAGCACGTCACTAGTGCACTCCGGTATGTGAGAACTCTCGTGTCCCGCATACCGTATCGGCATCAGATTGAGGGTGGTGCGTATGTTGAGATTGTTGATGTACAGTCAGAGCTCTAGGCGCTCGTTCATAGTATTTTCAGTGAGGAGACCGTTGGTTGTAAGTTGGATCAGCTTATAGTCATGTCAACACTGTTCAATGAAGCAACCAGGAGCAGAGGTGAACTTCAGTGTCAAATCACAGCTGATGAGGACATGCTACACAGACACAGCATACTTCGACAGAGTATCAATGCTCCAGACAATGATGCGTCAACAATCTCATTGAGGGATTGGTTGCTCGAGATCACAGCTAGTAGACTTCAGTTCCCACCTCTCAGAATAGACATTAAACACAGGAGTTAAACTTGGTGTTACCTTTTCAAGTTAACTCGCTATCACATCTCATGCATGTCTATTCTAGGATTATCTATGTTCAATTGGAGTTGTATTTAGGGTTTACGTTAACTGATGGTAGTATTCCAGTTAACTTTGCTTTCAATAAGGACGTGAATGCTTGCACATTGTCCATTTAGATTAATTGTACCGGTTAACTAATGGTAACTTTCTAGTTAACTGTATAGTTTGCTTTATTAGGGTTTTAGTAATAATCTTGCATGCATTGCAAGACTGTAGTTGACTCAAGGTGATTTTAGGGTTCCCTACACCTTTCGATGTCTATAAATAAGAGCTTCTGCTCATTTGTACATGACTTTTGCATGAGAGAGAAATATATGTTGTGCCTACCTTGAATGTAATATTGCTCGTTATGTATTTGTTCATGAGTATTTATTGTGATGATGAATTGTTATGCCACTTGGGTTTCATGCAATTATTATGGTGAATGCTTGCCTTAGTTAGATATAGTGGCTAGTTCAATCGTAAATTGTAAGCATGTCTCGCCTATGCAATTTACTGTCCTAGTTGGCTATCCTTTGCGTTTTGTATTCAATAAACTTATTCAAATTGAGTAGATAGTTGTGCCACCTTGCCTCCAAGTTGAGAATTTGTACTTGGTTTATCGTGTGATGTGTGTGAGTAATAAGCCTATTTAGACAAGCAGATAGTCGTGCCACCTTGCCTTCACATTGTGAGTCTATACCCGGTTTATCATCTAATAATCATTCCCGCTCCATTTCCTCATGCTCTAAATTCTTGAGGGAATTGGATAGTATTAGCTTTAGTTTTGTGTGTTGTAGTTAAGTCTTGCGAAACCAGAAAATACTTGACTGCAACGTTTGAAGTTTATTGCAAACCTTGTGCCTCTTACAGCTGAGACAAAAAGACAGGATATAGTTTAGTTTACTTTTCAAGCACTTTTGTCCGCACAACGAGGGAGCTTCCCCTCCTAATTTGAAGAGCACTCATCACGTAGTGTGCATAGCTATCCGTACCAACTTGCACTCCAAAGGTGTTAGTTGTTACGCCAACATGTAAGTCACATGAATACACATGAGTGCACGCCAGTCACAAAGCACGTAGTTTGCAAGCATACACTTGAATGCCACAAATTATGCACACACAAATAAGCCATAAGGTATGCACACACAAAGAAGTCACATGTATACACTTGAATAGACTCGAATACACATAAGCCACGAGGTATATACTTGAATACACTCGAATACACATAAGCCACAAGGTATACACATGAATACACTCAAATACACATAAGCCACAAGGTATACACTAGAATACACTCGAATACACATAAGCCACAAGGTATACACTTGAATACACATAAGCCACAAAGTATACACTTGAATACACATAGGTCACAAGGTATACACTTGAATACACTCGAATACACATAAGTCATGAGGTATACACTTGAATACACATAAGTCACAAGGTATATACTTGGATACACTTGAATGCACATAAGTCACAAGGTATACACTTGAATACACATGAGTCACAAGGTATACACTTGAATACAGATACCTAGGAAGCATGAAGCATACACGTAATACATGAAGCATACACAAGATGGCAGGAAAGATGCTCCGGTACCACTATAATGTCCCCTGTCCTAATTTTCCCTAAAATTCGCCTATGGGTCACAATTTCCACCAACTAGGGTTAGGGTTTTCACCTTGTCAAATGAATAGTTCCTTGATGATCTAATCCAGAATTAGAAACCTGCATTCAACCCATGAACAACGTTCCCAAACATGCATAAGTCCATCTGAAGCCATATACCAACCTAAGAGGTTGTATACCACAACTCTCCCTGTTGGCGACTTGTACTTGCTTTCCCCAACCTTGGAAAACACTTGCCCACTTGTGGGAACGGGCGGGGCATCCTGAGCGGTCTTGGCTCTTCCACCCCTCCATGGCCCATCCTTTCCTTAAAGGTTGGGCAGCTATAAGTGGAATCTCTAGGCACTCACCACTTGCCTAGGCCCTTTCCCCTAGGCGGGTTTTAGGCAGTCAAGCACATCATATACAATAAATCATTCATTAATTATTCTTATTATCAAATAGGCAGTATGCATACGTATGTAAGCAATGATTTGCAGTAAATACACTTAAATATAAGATATGTTTGATAATAGTAATCTATGGTGATGAACTGGACAAATTCTCCTTTGTCTATTGGTTTGTATGTTTCTTCTCTAATCAACGATCTGTTCTTAACACTCAAAGGATATCATTAGTGTGAATCAAATAAATAAGAATCTATTTTCCATACTTATATTAAAGCATCATTATTACTTATAAGGCTCACTAATTGCTGCAAGCATCATTATTGCATAATTGTTTCTAATTGATTTCAATTTATAATAATTACCTTTGCATGAATATATATCTATATGTATCTATATATGTATGTATATGTATCTATATATGTATGTATATATATATGTATGTATATATATATGTATGTATATGTATGTATATGTATGTATATGTATATATATATGTATATATATACATTCATAATTGTATTTAAACTTACAGTCCATATATGTATAATCTTGCACAAATACCTAACCCAATCGATTTTCCCAATTGGCTGCTTTATTTCCTCTATTGATGTTCCTTCTATATCTCTTCCAAACTTGCATCTGCCTCCTTAAGATCTGCAAATTATATCTCTCCTCTTCTCTCAGAAAATATTCCCTTAATTTTCCTGATTATGTTTGCTGCTGCATTCCAAAGATATTAGCCTTACTTATTTATTTTCTCCTCTATGATTTCCCTTATTTCTTCCATTATACTCAGAAGTCAGAAGTATATTTCCAGATTTTTGTATCCTTTTCCTTTCTTTTCCTTCTCCCCTAACTTCATATTTTTCAATAATATTTTATACTTCCTTGGGGGATGGGGGGGCAGCGATTCATGAAAGGATGCATCTATTGGCAAGGTAAGAACTCTAAATAAATACATACCCTTTCATTGCAGCCTTAACTAATATAATCGCTGCTTATTTTGTCCTTTAGTGTATGAAGCGCTATGTGGGTTAAGGTGTTCAAGTAGGGCCGTCTTGATAATGCATCAGCCACTACATTATTTGTCCCTTTCATATATTCGATATCAAAATCATATGCTTGTACCCGGCTTACCCACTTTTGTTGTCTGTCGTTCAAGTCCTTTTGGTTCAAGAAGTGTCTCAAGCTGTTGTGGTCTGTTTTGATGTGGAATTTCCCACAAACCAGGTATTGGCAAAACTTTGCTAAGGCCGGATTACAATCATCAAGAAGCGAGTCATTGATAAGGTGGAAACCCTAACCCTAGATTGTGGCCTTTAGGGAAATTTAGGGCAAACTTTGACAAGGGACATTACAACTTCTTTGTTTGTGTGCCAGTCCTTATGCACATGGCACATCGTCATCATAATCTATTATATCATGGTGCATAACACTAAGTGTTATAGAAAATAAATGGTTGCTCCTTGCACATGAAGTTACTACGGCAACATTACATCCTTTATCATTATATCATCATTTATCCATACCCTAAATCATGTGTCATTTCATTGCAATACATCCTTGTGATATTTCATCATCCAACATTTATATCTATGCAATCTAAAATGTTATCATCCAATCATTGTAGCGACATCAATGAATATGCCAAATCCTTGTCCATCATTAGATCTATATCCATGGCATGTGCATCATCCCAATATGATTTCTCTCAAGTTATCTTTTATCACTCTTGGCACATCTTTTTAGCATCCTTTGTCTTTTCAAGAGACCTCATGGGCTCCATTTCACCCAATGATTCTCTTGAGGGGGCATCACTTCCATCATCATTCCTAAGCAACCAGGGCAACCTGCCACCAAAGCTCCATCCCATCTTACTTTTTATTCTTCTTTCACACAATACCACTTTGCCACAACATTGTATCAAAGTGGGGCAAAATGTAGACACCTAACCAAACACATCACCTAGAGAAGTCCCCTTCACATAAAGTTTCCCATTTAATTTATCCCCCCTTTCCATCTCATCTCATGTAAATAAATAAATTATTACCATTTACACCTATTTTCCACCTCACACATGGCTAAAATAATTAAATGAGAATACTTAGCTATATTCCTTCAAACTATTTGAAAAAAATAAAGGACAACTAAGAACATGTGTCCATATGGTTCCAATATTCTCTCCACCAAACCCAAGAACAAAAGGCTCCTAGATGCACATGTCCCTTATGTCTCTCATAGTGGCAACCACTTACTAAATTTAGTAAATGCATCCTAGCCCTTCACATTTCAACAACTCTATCTCAACCCTCCATTCTCTCCTTGATCCTAAGGAAACCTCTCATTCATCCCCCACCATTGATTTCACCATCAAATATCAAACGTCCATTGCCTCTTCCAAAATTCTATAAATGGAGGCACATTCTCTCATTTGAATATCCATCAACTTTGAGCTAAGTATTAGTTGTTGAATCAAATAATCTTCAAGCAAAGGAGCACCCACATACCAACTAATCATTGGAGCAAATCATTCAACAATAGAGTTTATGGTAACATTTTATTTGATTCTTTATGTTATGCTTTGTTGAATTCCTTTTGTTGAGCTCTATCTAAGGTTTGTAGTAGTTTGAAACAGGATTCTCTTGTTTTGCATTTGTTTCTATTTCAATTTTGAATTATTGCTTACAATTTGATTCTATCTTGTCAACAAAAAAACAAGGTGAAAAAGGCATTCACATGCATTAAAAAGAAGTACAACCAACTTTCCATTTAATAAATATCAATGCCTTCAACTTGTCTTGTTGATTTAATCAAAATAATCCACTTATTGTAGACAATTCATATAGTGATATATCATGTCTATTAATAAGATTTAAGTTGTGAATCCTCAGTCTAAAACTGCTTTCATTTGAACACAAACTATTTGAATCTAATTTCAATGATTACTTAAGATCTCCAAAAATCACCACCTCAAAATCTCTATACTCCCCCAATAAACTCATTAAGGCCCTACATTTCACATGTCAAAATTACAAAAAGGAACAAGATGTATGTTCTAATATCATTTGTTAGTCCATTGAAAATTAGGTAGTTAAAAAAGGGACAGCAACAATTGTGACAGATGTTGCAATAAGATTCCATAGTACTATTGCGTATCAAGGCCATAGTTGTGCATCATATGAAAACACTTTCAACAGATACAAGACTGGAAAAAACCTAATGTATTGCAGAGAGGCACTTTGTACATTTATGTGATATCTTTTTCAATATAAATCTTGGCTTCCAGAGGTCACTATGTGATTAACTTCAAGAATTAAGGAGCAAAAATCAAATATTACATGTTTGAATCTGATAAGGGAAAAAGATCAAATACTTGATGTAGTAACACAAATGTTAACAAACTTTCAAATTTTCTACTAGGTATGTGTGACACCTTAATGAAATTACTAAAAAATATCTATCAATAAAAATCGTCAAGAAGCAAACTCCAAAAACTTTACCACTTACAGTTGATCAAGAGAATAAAACAGGAACAAATTATACATCATAGAATTAACCCAATTAATCTAATTATGTAGGATTAAGCTAAGGAAATTTATAATTTTATAATAATCAACAGAGTACTATTTATTATAATAACACATCTTTCAAACTGTGTCCTAGAAATAAACACATGTATTGCATTGCCTTCATGACCAATTTTAGATCTTTTCCTACTCAGATACTACTAATCTAAGTGAGTGAGACTACGAAGCTAATCATTCAAGAGTCTCTAAATCCAGCAAAGGTTTATTGGATAATGTAGAAATTGGAAAAATATTTTCATAATACATACTGCTTTTATGAAGGTGGTCTGTGTGATCTTTAGTTGCCTAATACTTGAAAAGGAAGGACTAAAACAAGTTTGAGCAAGTGAAAACAGTTCAGAACCATTAAGTCCTTGTCTTTCTAAGCTTTCAAAAGACAAAACTGCATCAACATAATAAAAACGCATCGCCAGGAAACATATGTCATAACAATGATGTTTAAACCTTGAAACAGATGAGTCATACCTGATATGGGGTTTCCATAATAATCCTCCCTTCCTTTGAAATACAAGGTAATGTACCTTGCTGAAAAAAGGTCACCTGCATAACAAATAGGCTGTTTAAAACAACTAACAATGACTGAAAGAAAAATTAATAATCAGATTTAAAGCTCAGTCGAATATTGCTGCTTACCTGTTCTCAATACAAGCAAATTATTTCAAAAAATCAATTATAAAATGAGATGTGATAAACAGTGAACCAGTAGGCTTCTTTAATACTTTCAGAGAGTTGGGTTGGGTCATCCAATATTGCCTTATCTTTTCATCCTTGTTGCTGAAGCTCTGGGTAGGTCAGAGAATGCTCTGAAAGAGAATGGAAGTCTCAAAGGAGTGGAACTTGCAGAA
>VDFB02283226.1:0-29197 GCA_007258455.2 Sequoia sempervirens
TCTAAATATAAAAAGTAGAAATTACAAATATAAGTTATGATTTATACAGCTATATGTTTATTTTTCTTTTATTAAAAAGAAATAGAAAAGCATGTAGAGATTTGATTTCTGAAATATAAATCCACGATAATTGCGATATGGAGTCATAGAAGAGGAATTATGGAAAAGGTCGCATATTCTTATTAAAAGAGGAGTCTTCAAACGCATATACTATACAGAAAATTGTTCCACTCGTATGAAACCTGACAATACACCGGGTAGATTGAGATTTCGATGTTCTCTTCCACGCACGAGTGGCCCGCCAACACGATCTCTTTCCTTAAATTTCTAGCTGTTAATGTCCGACCACATAATTGAAAAAACACCCACTAATCTATATCTAGACGAGGTATTGTCTGAAACTTTTACGGAGTGGATCTCTCAGTACAGTCCATTCTGAATTCTCAACTGTCTCGTGCACTGGTAGGTACTCATTTACACTTAATATGTTCGTGCCCATTTCGAATTTGCATAGTTCATTGTCATTGTCACTCCCGTTGAGACAGAACTACAGTCGCAGGAATCAATAACGCTGATGCCCACTTGCTCTATGGCAGTTGGGCATCGACATATGCTTCGACAATCCCCGAAACCAATGACCTATAATAGAGAAATACATTTTAATTAAAGAATAAAAAATGCCCACCTCAGCAGTTGGTGTTCACGATGCCTCTGTGTATATGAAATGTATTTCCCACTTACCTATTTTGCCTGTTAAGTCCTACCATTCTTGTACACTGTTAAGCTCCATTTGTCCTTCTGAAGCGGTAGTTTCATCACCATGGGGTCATCAAGTTAGCGAGGTTAGATTCATTCCTCAAAGGAATAAGAATGCAAGAAACATCATTTTTAATTCGCTTGTGAGCAATCTCGGCAGGGTGAGTGGGAATGGTTGGAGGCACTACTTCAATCGGTTTGTGAGGCTGCACTGTGAGAGGATGCCAAGACTGCCCATTGGGCTGGCATCCATTAGGGCTGCTAAAGGCTCACATGATGATGGGGATTCTACTGCCAGGCGAGTGGATGACAATGGAATTGGGACTAATTGTGGAGAAGGTAATAAGAAAGTCCTAATTCTTATGAGTGACACAGGTGGTGGACACCGGGCTTCTGCGGAAGCCATTAAGGCTGCATTTGAGCTAGAATTCGGTGACGAGTACAAGGTCAGCTTCTGTAGAACCCACTTTGGTCATTTGTGGACTGATATGATTTCATTTTATTTCTGAATATGTTGTGGTTGGTTAGATCTTGAATGCACATTGAGGTTATAGGCCGTCTACATTCTATAAATTTTAAACATAGGTCACACTGTAATATACCCCGTGTTTGTTACACCATGATCTTGCCACATGTCCTCTGGGTTATCTGCCTTGTTGCGGTTAGGAGGGTTTGAACCTTCTTCATGTTCTTATGAGTGTTGTCCCTTATGCTTATGCACGATCCATTGGACTTAATTTCTCATTTTAGTTTTAGCATTTTTTCTTTGTATGTTGATGACAGAGCTGGACAAAAACTAAGCCCACAAAGCTCACTAATGTCTGAAGCTGCTGTACCACTCTCATTTAAAACCAAAAACAGGCTTATTAAAAACAAGTTTAAAGACAAGCTATGTTTTAGTTCAAAATTTTAGAATCCATCCTAGGAAATTTATAGAGTGACTACAGTAGTCATCTCTTCATTCTTGGATTTTGAAATCAAAATATGTTGTTAGGAGAGTCTTTAACTATCTTAATTCATCATCATGACGCTCCTCTTTAATATCTGCATCAGCGTCTGTATTATCATTGTTATCAGTAGCAGTATGGGTGCCCATGACCACTGTGTCTACGGGCTGAGTTCTTAAAGACATTGCATGAGGACATAACAGAAACAAGCAAATTTTCATTCCCAAAATTGGATATTAACTGGACCTTAAGATTGCCCAGAATCTGCATTTTATTAACCAGATTGTTAACATACCCAACTCTTCAAGCAACATTGGAATGACACAACTGCACTGAACTGGAGAAACAAGAAGTGATTTCTAACACCTTCATATTGACCGACTATACCAGGTCCCAGAAATGTGATGGGCTGCTACACCTGCAGTCACAGAAGGGAGAATGGTTTTAGCTTTATTTTGATTACTATAATTATTCTAAGAAGAAGCAACTGTTGTCATTAACATCATGATTTACATCATTTTCCTTTTAATTACCAAAGACTTATCAAGAGAGACTCCATGACCTACGGAGTGCTAATCATTTAGCGACTAAACAATAACATAACTAGACTTACTGATCAAAACAGTCTGACCAATAGCTTTTGACTTGGAAATCATTTTAACATTAAGGTTAGTACCAGACTCACAAATCAAATTGTTAGTTTGGGCCTTGTTGCTTTTTTGTGGTGCATTATAATAGTGTAGGATTTGCAAAACAACCTGCAGACGATTTGTTTAGATAGTGAGAAGGTACCCAAAGCCCGGATAAATATTTATTATTTTCTTATTCTGCTGATATGTGCTGTACTTGAATATTTTTAATGTATAATTATTTTTTCTGTTTTATGTTCCATGCACTTATGTGCAGTCCAATGAAATAATTTTAGTGATTAAATCATGCAGGTATTTGTGACAGACTTATGGAAAGATCACACCCCTTGGCCATTCAATCAAATACCAAGGAGCTACAGCTTTTTGGTGAAGCATGGGACACTCTGGAAAGTCACCTTCCATGGGACTGCTCCACGCATTATACATCAAACAAATTTAGCAGCAACATCTGCCTTTGTTGCCAGGTTGTTATTGCAGGACTTGTCTTGTTGGAAGAAAGATGGGTGATAATGTCTGCAAACTGAAAGAAGTTTTATAGAAATATTCCAATTTGCTATTGAATTGTTTCTTTCTGCTATTTTTGGGCCATTTCTGAATAGCCATTCAAGTTGGAAGTCTGAAGGATTAATTTATCCTTAAAGATTGTCTACTGTCTTTTAAGCATATTTGCTTGGTTATTTTAAATTCTTAGATTTTTGAAACAGCATATTTATATGTTATGAATGATGGTTATGCATTCTTATAGGGGAATCCTGAAAACCAGCTCACCATGCACAGGAAGCCACACATCATCTTCTCTTGAATCTAAACTTGCTCACATTGAAAGAATAAACCAAATTGGCTTACTTCCCACTTCTTAATTGTCTCCATCAATTAATTTGTTTGGTTATTGCTAAATTCAAATATTTTCGATTTTACAACATGTGTGCTTTTATATTTCCCGGTTTATTTTTGTCATTATTTAATGTATTAGTCATCAGAGCATACTGAAGGATATCTCAGATGAACTTATTTGACTATATAGGTAGTGAATTGAGCATTATATATGCAGTTGCCATGTGTCAACGTTATTTTGCAAATAGTAGCCTCTTGACTTTGTGCATCATTACATAGTATTTGAATAGAATACTAGGTGAAGCCTATATTTTTAATATGCGCCTGATCAATCTATTTGTAGTTTTTGTAAAATATCTTACTAATACGATCATTTCTTCACAGAGAAGTGGCAAGAGGTTTGATGAAGTACCAACCTGATATTATTGTAAGTGTACATCCTTTAATGCAGCATGTTCCACTTCGAGTTTTAAAGTCAAAAGGTCTCCTTAAAAAGATATTGTTCACCACAGTCATCACAGATTTGAGCACCTGTCATCCAACATGGTAGGTTGTTACATTAATATCTTGAAATACAATCTTAGTATAATAGTTTTGAGTCTTGAGATTATTTTAGTCTTTGGATATACTTTGCTAGCTTTATGTCTTACATAAACAAATCAGGTGATTTTAATAATGGTTTCAATGTTGAATGAACATTATCGATAGCTTTTAATGCCAGATTACCTTACTTATCCTCTTCTTTATAGGTTCCATAAGCTTGTAACTAGATGCTACTGTCCAACACCTGAGGTTGCAAGAAGAGCTTCAAAGGCGGGTTTACAGCCTTCACAAATACGTGTATATGGGCTGCCTGTACGACCATCATTTTGCAAGGCTATTAGATCTAAGGTCATCATTATCTTGTCTCATCGTGTGATTTATTCTTTATATAGTCCTTAGATGGTGCCTTAGTGGCTTCTTCTTACCTTGCTTTCCTTGATTTTAGATTCTTTATAGTAAATCAAAAGTCCAATTTTACAGTTATTCACTTTTATATATTCATGGTGATTTAGGACGAACTTAAAAGGGATTTAGGAATGGATGAGGATTTACCTGCAGTCTTATTAATGGGAGGAGGTGAAGGCATGGGTCCTGTTGAGAAAACAGCTCGTGCCCTTGGAGAAACTCTATATAATGAGAAATTAGGAGAGCCTGTCGGTCAGCTTATTGTTATTTGTGGCCGCAATCGAAAGCTTGCAAAAAAGTTGCAGTCTATTCAATGGAAGATGCCAATACAGGTTTGTGTAGCAAATTTGCAATAGTTTTGGATTGTTCATGTTAATTCAGTTGCCAAATATGATATTGTTCACTATTGGATGCAACTCCTTGTATGCTTTAAATATCAAAAGGTGAGGCCTTGGTATATTGGGAAAAAATTATTAGTTGATAGCATTCTCTTTCAGCTACCTAAGGAGACCCCTTAAAAATAGTTCAATTGCATTTTGGAGGGTTATTTCTTTTATATGGGCACTGCAGTCTTTGCAGTAAAAAATACTTAAAGAGTAAACATAATGGACAAGCAGTGTTTGGTTAACAAGTTTAATGTTCTTTCTCATTGCATAGTCTAGGCTTAGCTTGGAGGTCAAATCCTTCAATATCTAAAATGAAATATATCATTAGAAAATGGTTCCTTTTTCTTGCCAGACATTGGTTAGTTTACTTGCCTTTTTGTCCACTCCAGTTCTCACTAGCATTCAATTATAGAATGCTAGTAATGACAGTGAAAGTACTTTGAACTGTTTTCTTTTTGTGAGGCAGGAGAGATGACAGTGCAATAATGCTATAAAGGATTGCAGATTAATCCTGTGAAACAGATAGTACCCAGAGATGAAACAATTTTGGAAGTATTTTTGTGACTATTGGCTGATAGAATTACATGGTCATTTTCTGATATAATTAAAAGCAAAAGCATAATTTGTTTGGCAGATGTTTTAGATGTAACTCTAGCTGGGGGAATGCCTTATCAAATCAACTACAAGAAAATTTATTCAGTCCAAAAAGATGCAAACTGAAGCAACTCTAGGTGACAATGCTAGTTCTTTGTGTTTCACTACAGTAGTTCCTGTTGAATTGTTTTTGTTGTTGATTGCTTAGAAAACCTTGATCCAATAGGTGTTTTTTCTTTTTTGATAGAGCTTTACATTCATATTAATAATCTGATTACAAAAGTCCGACGGAGGCATTACTGATATCTTCATGTAATACTGTGTTTAAAATCATCCTAAAATTTACCTTGGATCGAATTCAATCCTTACTATCTGAACTTAAAATTGCCAGCCCATAATATGTTCCATTCTTACATCCTCAAAAATGACTGGGAATATTGATCACATTGAAGATGTCAAAGGAGTAAAGCGGAAACTAACACTGCATGCTATGATCCATTTCACCTTTTGTAAGATAATCCATTCAATGGATATCTAGTTGTATCATCACTTTTCTTCTCTTAAAATCAATTGATCATCAGGACAACTGGTCTACCCAACTAGAAGGTCAAGGTAAGGTGATCTTTTAAAGCTGTAGCTATTTATAATCATGGGAGAAGAGTGAATTACTTGCTTGTGCAATAAAAAGCACAAAACTAAATCCGTGGAATTTCAACTGCTGCACATGGATGGAGATTTATTAATTTTTAATTTGCCAGTGCCACACTACTGCTATCAACCATGCTTATCAGGAAATTAAAGAGTCTTGAAAATATTTGGGAAGTCTAACAATCTGCCTTAGGAGAGAAAATTAATATAGGGAAATTTTATATATTTTACCTAAAAACTCTACTCATAAGGAGAAAATAAATCATTGAAGTATCAGGTTTCAAGGAAGTGCAGCTGCCCACCAAATATATGGGCTTCCCATTACAAACTAAATCAGAGATAACAGTCCATTGGATTATCCATTTCACAAAGTTAAAGCCATATTTATTGGTTAGAGTCTGGACTAATACATGATTGGATTGTAAATCGTTAAAGCAATATTGGTACATCTCTTCTGATTTCCGCCCCTTTTAAGGAAATTTCCAGATAAACCTGTTAGAATTTAGAGGAATCTCCTGTGCAAGGAGTAGAAGATGAATTTAAATATCTTCAACTGCTGAGCATTAGGGGCAGTATTTTTCTGAACGAATAGGGATTTATAGGCTCCTAATCATCCACTTGCCGTTATGGGTCTTTGGACTATTGAGTGGCTGACTTGTGCTATGACTGCGCATAACCTTTAACTAGTCTTCTAGCAAAATTTTCTATTCATGTTCTTTCTTCTAATCAGCACTTACACAGATGCCTCAATCTAATTATGTTGAAGTGGCAAGGATTTCTTCTTTCAATGATTCAGTATTTTGGCATTTTGCTTTGATCTTGATATTGGATGCTTTGCTTTTCTTCTTTTGACTCAATGATGTGGATGTTCAGAAAGTGAACTGGTAAAATGTGATTAAAATGTGATATCTATTACTCAAGAAAGAGTACATTATATAGAAGTTACAAAGTACTGTAGCAGTACTCTAGTCATTTAAGAAATGACCTACTTCTAACTACATACTACTGTAGACAGACTAAATACATTAACTATTGACCATTAACTAAAGAGAGAAATATTATTCTAACACCCTCCCTTAATGGTCAATCTATCAACTAGCCTACAAAAAACAATCTACAGGTCATTTGGTCACAAATTCTTCAGAACACTTTGCGGCTGCTGAGACCCTCCCTGGATCTACAGAATGTTAATGACCAAGAGTACCAAAAAACCGTCCAGAAAAAATAGAGAAGGCTGCCCCCTTTTTTAGAATGTCTGCAACAAGAGACAAAAGCCTACCACTGACTCTGCCACTGAGATGAGTCTACCACTAACCCTCCTAGAATCTGCAGAATTGTTGACCAGAAGTCATCACAAAATGTCCAACTTGACGTTGGACAACAAAGCTGTCTCTCCTTGAAACTAGAGACACATCGAGAACAACTGCCATGATCTTGAGGATAAATCGGCAAATTGTCGAAATTTTTGCAGATGAGCATGATGCCCTAGAACAGACTGCAAGAAGCCAGATGTGTAGATGTTCACTCCGACATCGCTAGCTACAACCAAAAAATTGATTGCAACAAACCACAATTTTTGAGGGAAAAATCACCAACCCAAGATTACAAATCATTGTTTTTTCATAAAAAATGGTAAAAACCAAATACCAGAGAGCCCTCCCTAATGACAGAAACCCTGACTAGGGTCTATAGGAGAAAAAACTCTTAATTTTTGAGGAGAAAATTATAAACCCTCCCAGATTTTTTTAAGGGAAAAAGTATTAAAACCCATACAGATTTTTTTAAGGGAAAAAATATTAAAACCTAGAAGATTTGAAGAGTACCTAGAAAATGTTGTTGTAAACCCAAGAAAATTTTCTGAATACCCAAAAAATTTTGTTAGCACCCACTTGCACAAATTTCGAGGCATGAACTTCGAGACACCCAAAAAAATTTAACAACAATCTAGTTGAGATCTTGAAAAACCCACAAGGAATCTGCAATTGAAAATTTTTTCCTCCTTGTAACAAAGGGTCAAAACCCTAGACGAACTGGCAGAAACCCTAGGCGGCTATTAAAGCTTTGAAAAATGCAGATGTTTTTTTGAAAAACGCCAAAAATACAGCCACAAAGAACCAGAAGTTGGCGCCCAAGGAATACTGGGAGTCATGTGATCAAAGACAAGGAAAAATGCGGCTTGGAAAGGCACCAAACTCGTTAAAAAATTGTGCCAAGAGACTGAGAGGAAATGCGACCTGGTTCAGAGAAGAAACTCAGCTCGAAATGAATAAAATGTGTGTTCAAACAGGCATAAAGAAAACACAGCAGCACACGCCCAGATCTGCGACTAGAGAGGGCACAAAATTGTGCCTAGATACAGATGCAAAAGCCCAGAAGAAATGACGCTAGAGAAAAACGCGGAACATGATTTTAGAATGCGTCTTCAAAAAATGATGCCAAAAACTGATGCGGGTTTGCAGAAAGTCACGCTTGCAAAAAAACACGACCAGAACCTTCTGGAAAATGCGGATAGAATAGGAGAATGAAGGCATCTTAGGTACCTCGCGTCCAGAAAAAAAACACACGTGGCCACCAAAGATTCGGCCACAAAAAATGCAAGACGTAACCTGGAATAAGATCCACAAAAATTTTCGAATTACAGTGAAACAACCCATGAAAATTTTTACTTGTAGAAAGCCCTCAATCTGGACTCACAAATACACCCAGCAGAGTCTCAGAAGATCACACTCATAATCCTGGACCCTCCTGTGAAGGAGTTAGTCCCAGATTAACTCTGATACCATGTTTTGAAAGTGAACTAGTAAAATGTGATTAAAATGTGATATCTATTACTCAAGAAAGAGTACATTATATAGAAGTTACAAAGTACTGTAGCACTACTGTAGTCATTTAAGAAATGACCTACTTCTAACTACCTACTACTATAGACATACTAAATACATTAACTATTGACCATTAACTAAAGAGAGAAATATTATTCTAACACCCTCTCTTAATGGTGAATCTATCAAATAGCCTACAAAAACAATTTGTAGGTCGTTTGGTCACAAATTCTTTAGAACACTCTGCAGCTGCTAAGAGTGGAATTGGAACTGTTATATCTGTTATTTTCAGTGTGGAACATGCAAATATCCTTACAGACATTGTGCAATGATTAGTAAAATGATCAATTCATGAATGCTTAACATGTTTTTTCTATATTTACTATAATTTTTTTCTTGTCCTTTGAAAAAAAAGATAAAGCTGAAATAAGTGTACCTGCAACACAATTCCAAAATTCTTGAGAACTTTTTGCACTAATTAAACATTATTGAAGTTTTATTTTATGAAGATGAAGCTAAATTCCAAGTAATGATTTTGTGAAAATTCTTCATTTCCAGTAGGCTACTCCCTTTTTAATGCAGATCAATGAACTTAAATGCCCCAAACTAGTTTCACAAATAAGTACAACCATATGTTTCTTTAGTCGCAAAATTTCAATGAGTGCTTATAAGTCTCCTCACATTCTAGGTTATTGCAGGAATAATAATTAGTCTCACAAACAAGTATATATGCTTTCATTAGTCACAAAATTCAATAAGTGCTTATAAATCCCCTCAAAATATAAGCTGTTGCAGAGAGAGTAATAATTGTTCAATCTTTCTTATATCAAAGACTCACTTATAGCTTCATTATTATTTTTTATATTAAGAACTATTTACAAAAAGGAGCAAGTACAATATGAGGAGCATCAACTCCAATCATATATCAGAGTTTGATCACAGAGACCAAAACAACATAACAACTAACAATTTTGTTCACCAAAATACATCAGATCAACAAGAAAGACAACAGTCATGAGTCTACCTTATTCTTGTTGATGTTCAAGGCAGCGTTAGGCTTCTACTTCCAGCCCAGCCTGATCTATGGAGGGCAATTTAAATTATAGCCTAACAGCTATTTAAATTGCAAGTTGAGTTTTTTATGAAGAGGCACATCTCATAATAAATTATGTTTTATTTAATTGTTATTGAGGCCGACATCCTTAGGCACGAATTCATGAAGAGATGCGATTCCTTGAGGCCGACTTCATGTGTCTTGGAGACATGACTTTTGGTGGAGGCCGACATGAAGGTTAGAAGGGATGCGTCCCTTCCATTCATATGTATATATACACATTGCTTCTCCATTGTATTTATTCATTGTGTTCATCCTAGTTCGATATCCATAGTTCGAATTGAAGTAGTAAGAAGTTTATCAATTGCAGATCAATATATCTGTTGAAGGCTGAGTTATATCTTTGCTGTGTTAGCATCAAATTGTGGTGTTCATTCTTGGCCTTAATATCGGCCTCTTTGTAAAGGAGACATTCATTGATATTCAATATATAAGTGATATATTGTTGTTGGGTTTTTCTCCCTCAAGTGGAGGGTTTTCCCAAGGTATATGCTATGTTATTGTGTCTAATTTTGAATTAGTTTGCTGCTCTTACATCTGATTATAAAAACTAACATGGTATCAGAGCGGGTTTAAGAAAGATCGTGATCAGATTTAGTCAAGCAGCGATATCCTCCATTCTTATTCTCATCTTTGATTGCATCTATTTTATCGTCAAGATGGTGAATGGGCTCAAAATCGAAGATAGGCTTGAGGGTGCATCTAACTTCACATCTTGGAGGTTTAGAGTCATGCTCACCTTGGAGGAAAATGAGTTAGCAGCGTTCGTGGAGGGCGAAGTTCCTGAACCATCCGATGAGAATGAGAAACTACAATGGAAAAAAAATGGCACTAAGGCGAAAAAGATGTTGGTGGATTCCGTGAAAGACCACATTGTGCCAATTATCTCCAAGTTAAAATCTACAAGAGATATGTTTAGAACTTTGGAGGAGATGTATGAGATTAACAACACAAGTTGAGCTCTTGAAAGCAACAACTTCATCATGTCAAGATGGCGAAGGAGATTCCGTCATCTCATACTTCATGAAGATCACCGAGTTAAGAGATCAACTCTCTACTATTGGGCATATTGTTGATGACAAGGATTTGACCATGTTGGCTCTTAATGGTCTTCCTTCATCTTGGGAGTCATACATTCAAGGAATAAGTGCGAGATCAAAACTTCCTAAGTTTGATTGGTTGAGAGCAGATTGTATTCAAGAAGAATCAAGGTTGGTTGCGAGAGGTATTGGTCAAAGATCTACTAATGAAGACATTTATGTTCTTGCTGCTCAATCCTTGAAGAAGAAAGGGAAAGAAGGAAAGAAAGGCTTTTTCAAGAGGAATAGAGATAAAGGATCTGATGGTGCTCCTGCATTCAAGAAGAATAAGAACCTCTCTCGTGTTCAATGTTTTATATGTGACAAGTATGGTCACCATGCACAGGATTGTCCAACCAGGCCTAAGCAACAGGCTTCCATTGCAGATGTTGATGAGATCCCTCCGTAGAAGGATTTAGGTGGGTTCCTATTCTATTTTGCTCTTTCAAGCAATGTGCCTACTGACAACAATACTTGGTTGATTGATAGTGGTGCCTCTTGCCACATCACCGGATTTAGAGAGCATCTAACTGATTTGGTGGATAGAGATTCTAGTGTTCAAGTAATTATTGGAGATGATGCTAGTTATTCTGTGAAAGGAGTTGGCACCTCCTCTCTTCACTTGGATTTCGACATTTCCTTACAATTGAGTGATGTTCTATTTGTTCTGGGTATCAAGCGAAACCTTCTCTCTATCTCAACCTTGGAGGACAAGGGGTACCAAGTTGCATTTTTAGAAGGTAAAGTTCTTGCATGGCCAAAGAACTCAAATATCAAGTTTGCTCGGGTGATTGGAGTTTGACATGAGAGCCTCTACAGACTTTGCACCCGTCCACTTCAAGCTCTGTTGCATGATTCATCAAGTTTGTGTGAACTTTGGCATAGAAGATTGGCTCACCTTCACTTTCGAGCACTACCTACCATGGAGAAGATGGTTACGGGCCTTTCAAAACTCAACCAAGAGCATGAAGGCACTTGTAGAGGTTGCGCATTGGGTAAGAATACTAAAGGTCCATTTCATAGTAGTGAAAGTAGATCTAAATGTATTCTAGGTCTTATTCATTTTGATTTATGTGGTCCAATGTCTGTTGCTTCTTTGAGTGGTTTCTTGTATTACATTATTTTTATTGATGACTATTCTAGAAAGACTTGGATTTATTTCTTGAAATCTAAAGAATCTGAGGAAGTACTTGAGCGGTTCAAAGAATTTAAAGCTCAAGTAGAGAACTTGTCTAGGAAGAGGATCAAAGTTCTGAGATCCGATAACAGAGGAGAGTACATTTCCGGTAGCTTCCGTAACTTTTGCATTGAAGCAGGGATTAATAGGGAGTTCTGTGTCCCTTACAATCCTCAATAGAACGGTGTTGCAGAAAGGAAGAACAAATCTATTGTAGAAGCAGCCAAAGCCATGATTCATGATCAAGATATGCAAACCTTCCTTTGGGCTGAAGCATCTAGGACAGCTGTGTATGTTCATAATAGAAGCCCTCATCGCATTTTGGAGAACATGACTCTTGAAGAAGCATTCACAGGGGTGAAGCGGGAAGTAAGTCATTTGAGGATCTTTAGTTGTCCAGTGTATGTTCATGTATCGAAAGATAAAAGGACAAAGTTGGAACCTTCTGGCAAGAAGGGGATATTTGTAGGCTACAGCGAGTCTTCAAAAGCTTACAGAATATACATTCCAGGCCAAAAGTTGATTGAGATCAGTAGGGATGTTACATTTGAAGAGGGTGTTGCATTCAAGAGATCCAAAGGCATCCACATGGAGATAGACAATGAAGACCAAGAATCTTCGCAGGATATGGAAGTTGACCATACTCCTGAGATTCCGGGGGAGGCTACTGATCCTAAAGAAGATGAAGATCTAATTGAGCCTTTGGAACCTATTGACGAGCCTACAAACATTGTGATTGGTTGTAAGAGACCTCTTTGGGCTAGGCAAACTATGCAGGAGGCAGAGAAGTTTGCAGCTCCAAGAGGAACATTTAGAGAAAGCAAGGGACCTCATAAGTTTTCTAGCTATGTTGCATTGATGAGTCAAATTATTGAGTCAGAGCCTTCCAGTGTTGAGGAAGCTACTAGTCAGCAAGTTTGGAGAGATGCTATGGCTGAAGAGTATCAATCCATTCTCAAGAATGATGTTTGGGACATCGTACCTAGACCTGAAGGAAAATTTGTTGTTTCTTCTAAGTGGCTCTTCAAGATCAAGCACGCGGTTGATGGGAGCATTGAGAAGTATAAGGCTAGGTTCGTGGCTAGAGGATTCTCTCAGAAAGAGGGAGTTGACTATGAGGAAACCTTTGCTCCAATTGCTCGTTATACATCCGTCAGGACCATCATTGCTATTGCAGCATCTAAAGGATGGAAGATACACCAGATGGATGTGAAGACAACATTTCTGAATGGTGTAATCGAGGAAGAGGTATATATTGAGCAACCTGATGGCTTTGAGGTGCATGGGAAGGAGTCTCATGTTTGCAGGTTGAAGAAGGCTTTGTATGGCCTTAAGTAGGCTCCTCGTGCTTGGTACGAAAGAATTGATTGTTACCTGTTAAGCTTGGGCTTCTCCAAGAATGATGCTGATTCAAACCTATACTTCAAGGTAATTGATGGCAAAGCATTAATCTTGGTTCTCTATGTTGATGATTTAATTCTTATTGGAGAAGATCACCTCATTATCAAATGCAAGGAGTTAGCTTCTGAATTTGAAATGAAGGATCTTGGTCTCATGCACTACTTCCTTGGTTTAGAAGTATGGTAGAAGCCTGATGAGATCATTCTAAGTCAAGGGAAGTATACCATTGATATTCTGAAGAGATTTGGTATGATGGATTGCAAATCCATGTCTACATATATGGAGACCAACTTGCATAAGTTGAAAGAGGCTACCAAGCTAGTTCAGAGATCTGGTGGATCACCGTAAAAATTTTAATGAACAGATTAATGCACAGAAAATTAATTCAAAATCAGACACAGCAACACAGCAGATACCCTGGGAAAACCCTCCACTTGAGGGAGAAAAACCCAGCAACAAAGATCTCTCTTGTATATATAAATAGAGGCAGCAATTCGCCTTACAATGAGGCCAAACTCAAGGCCAATATTCAGCACCAATGCACGATGCAATATCAGATAATAATCTGATCTTCCTTTCAATCTAAATCTGGACTTAGATAAATTCGTAATCTGCTCTTGAAGTAATTCGCACTGGATATAATAGACACACTCGAACTTTTCTTGATGATGAATAGAGCGAACTTAATGAATATATATACATGAGAGGGAGAGAGAGACACATCCTTTCATTTAATCCCAAGGTCAGCCTCCAATAAGAATCGCGTCCAATGGAAATGGGTCGGCATCATAAGAACTCGTGTCTTTTCTTTAAAACAAAACCGTGCCTCTTCATAATGTAGTCTTAACATATAATTAGCACCTTATAAATATTCGTGCCTCTTCAATATAAATATCTCATATAAATTAAATAGCATTAAGCTATCATTTAATTTATTCATGACAAGAATATCGCTGGAAGTAATTTCGACGCTGCATGTTGACATTAACAAATCCCATGATGTATGGCAGTTGATTGGATCGTTGATGTATCTAGTCAATACTAGACCGGATATTCTATGTAGTGAGTGCACTTAGTCAGTTCATGTGTGAACCAAGGCAATACATCTAGTTGCAGCAAAGCATATCTTGAGATACTTGCATGGCATAGTTGGATATGGGTTGAATATTCTTCGTGTGGACTTGAAGCTGCATGGATATACTGATTCTGATTGGGCAATGTGTGTTATTGATCAGAAGAGCACCTCTGGATGTTGCTTTAGTTTGGGATCTGCAATGATATCCTGGTGTAACAGGAAGCAGTTTTCAATGGCACTAAGCACAGTAGAGGCTGACTATATTGCAGCTTGTGTGGCAACGAGAAGTGTGGCTTCGAAGCTCCTTGTAGGATTGTTTGGATAATTGATGGAGCCGACGTCATTCATTGTTGTGATAATCAAAGCTGTGTGAAGCTTTTGTCAATCCAAGATTTCATGACAGGTAACTAAACATGTTGAGATCAAATACCACTATATTAGAGATATGGTATTGAGGGAAAGCGTACTGTTGAAATTATATCAACGATGAGTAGACGATGAATTCTCACCAAGCCTCTCTCCAGGATAAAGTTTGTGTACTTTCGAGACAAGCTTGGTATGGTGGAGAATGAAGCCCTAGCTGAGAATGAGTCTTAGTATCAGTGATCTTCTTTAATGCATTTCTCTCTGTGAGAGGGATTTGAGGTGCAAGCCCTTGTTAATGCATTTCTCTTTGAGAGAGATTTGAGGTAAAAGCCCTTGTTTCCACCCTCTGGGAGTAGCCATGGTGGATGTCATGTGTGACTCCATGACATCACGTGAGAGAGTCCGTGATGATTTTCTTGTACTTGCGTTTTTCACCCTTTGGGAGTAGCCATGGTGAATGTCACGATGAGGTGATGACATTACGTTGAGTGATGAGCACTTGTGCACATTTACCATACATGGGAGTAGCCATGATGGTTGATATCACGATGAGGTGATATATTTCCTTTCCACATATGGGAGTAGCCATTGTGGTTGACATCACGATGAGGTGATATGTCTTATGTAGGTGGAAGTATCCTCCCTGGCTGAGAGGGAGTGTTGATGTTCAAGGCAGCATTAGGCTTCTACTTCCAGCCCATCCCAATCTATGAAGGGCAATTTAAATTGCAAGTCGAGTTTTTTATGAAGAGGCACGTCTCATAATAAATGATGTTTTATTTAATTGTTATTGAGGCCGACATCCTTAGGCGTGAATTCATGAAGAGAAGCGATTCCTTGAGGCCGACTTCATGTGTCTTGGAGACACGACTTTTGGTGGAGGCCGACATGAAGGTTAGAAGGGATGCGTCCCTTCCATTCATATGTATATATACACATTGCTTCTCCATTGTATTTATTCATTGTGTTCATCCTAGTTCGATATCCATAGTGCGAATTGAAGTAGTAAGAAGTTTATCAAGTCCAGATCGATATATCTGTTGAAGGCTGAGTTATATCTTTTCTGTGTTAGCATCAGATTGTGGTGTTCATTCTTGGCCTTAATATCGGCCTCTTTGTAAAGGAGACATTTATTGATATTCAATATATAAGTGATATATTGTTGTTGGGTTTTTCTCCCTCAAGTGGAGGGTTTTCCCAGGGTATATGCTGTGTTATTGTGTCTGATTTTGAATTAATTTTCTGGTCTTACATCTGATTATAAAAACTAACAATTCCCAGCAACATCTTTGGTTGCTATTACACATGTTGATCCAAGTCAAAGGTACCAATAGGCAGATCAGTCATATCTTTTGGGTCCAAGTCCTTCACAAAAAGTTCAAATTTGTTCCTTATCATTGGTTCCAGTTTTTTCACCTTCTCAAGTTTGTCAACATTACGAGTCTTCATGTAATCTTTAAGAGCAACTAATTCATCCTTGTTCAAGTTGCTCCTGCCTTGGGTCCAAAACTGAGTCCTCTTAATCTCCATTTTGTAAACAATAGTAAGGCTTTCCTCGAGCAAGATCAGGAATCTCTCCTTGGGTATTTCCAGAATCATGGTGACTTGCAAAAGAATGCTAATAAGGTTGAGTTTGCATTTAAACTCGGTAAGGTATCTCCTTTTTCCTTGGACAATCTCCTCCTTTCTCTTCTTCCAGATAAACTACAAAATCTCATTAGTAAGCACAAGCTAGAATTTATTAAGATGAACAAAAAAATCCTTCACATAGCCAAATAAAATATCAAACCAAGTAAAACCATCTTTAATGTTCCATCCTAGTTTGTCGCCAAGAAAAGGGGACCAAAGCAAGCAAACAAATTGACAATCAAAGAAAAGATGTTCAATAGTTTCAATTTAATTACACAAAGAACACATTCTAACTTTGATACCTAGAGAAACTAATTCAACATTCACAACAATTGCCTTCAAAATAATAAGCCATCTAAAACAAGACTTATTTGGTTCAACAATAAAAAACCAAGCATGTCACAACACATAGACCCATTTAGAATTAGACCAATCCGGATTCCAATTATTGTTCAAACAAACATTTATTTCCCTCATGCGAGCATTGCATAGATCTTTTTTGCAGAGATCCGATCAAAGATTGTACTATCATTCCACTTGAAGTTCATTAAAATTTCAGTGTTCAACAATAAAGAAATGGGAAAGTTCACACCGTACAGAGCTCTATTTAGAACAAAAAAGGTTCTCCTTTGACAGTGAAGGATGTGAAATTCTTTTTTCAATCTTTACCAACTTTTCAAATAACCATCATAAAAAATGTCTTGGAAGTTAGAGATCCCTTTCAAGTTCCAATGCTTGGTAGAACACCCCTGGGTAACAGCCAGGGGTTTATTGTTCCATTCAAGGTACCACCAAACTGATCGAAAAGCAACAAATTTGCCATCAATTCTAGAAAAAGCCTTACTGTCCTTAATCAAAATTTTGACACTCCCCTAGGCCCTCCAAATGCTGTTAAACACATTAGAGTCAAAGGGTTTGATAGCAAAATTACCAAAAAGCAAAATATGAGCTGAAGGCTGACCAATTCATTCCTTTATTCAGTCTAGAAAGAGCAATGTTATTCTTGATTAGAACTTTCCAAGGCTCAGTCCAATCAAAAGCTTTTACAATCCATTTGACTGGTAAAGCAATACCCTGAGTCTTCAAATCTTTTAACTCTAACCCACCAAGGAATTCAGGCAAACAACACCAGTACCAATTCACTGTATTTCTTTTCTTACTTTCTCTATCGTCAAACCATAGGAAATCTCTAAGAGTCCTTTGGATTTTTTTTGAAATATCCCAACCAAATTATATGCAATTTTTCTGATTTTTGCAACTCAGATTTATGCCCTAATTTTCTGATTTTTAGAATTCTGCTCAAAGCGTAATTTGCTGATATAAATTTCTGAGTCTATACATGCATTAACAGCAGCATTTAATCATCCCAATGACATCAAAACTCATAGCATATTTGTTTAACCATGAACAAGTATGTAATCAGCATAATGAATCACCAGAACATCCACCAAACACATGGCAAATTCTGATATTCCAAATGTTCAGTTTGCTGCTACAAATCAGACCTACTTATTGATGCAATATCACAATGAAATGGGCTCCAAACATGCCCAACAACATACAGAAGTTTGCTGATATGAAGAAACCCAAATTATGCAATGAAATATTGTCCAATCCTAACCCTAGCTAGGCGAACCTGCCCAGCTCATATAAAATGCAAATATTTGATGATAAATGACTCCAAAACCCTACCACAAGGGTGTGTTAGTTTTAGATCAGAAATGTAAGCAATAAATAATGCAACACATAAGACAAATGAACACAGCAGTTTACCCTGGGAAAGCCCTCCTTCTCGAGGGAGAAAAACCCAGCAAAATATATCTCTTATATATAGGACGAATAAGAGCAGAAATCTGCTTTACAAATCAGACCCTTCTCAAGGGCAAACTTGATTTAATAAATGATGAAAATCTCTTCTTGATACAACTGAATATAAATCTTCTTGAAATCTGATTTGCTTCTAAAGATGGCAATCTGCTGCTAAGTGCGAACTCCTTCTTGAGAAAATACAAATGAAAATGAGATGAATTGATGATTGATTGAATGATCATCATCTTGTATATATACCAAACTAGGCAACTCTTCATCTAGGTTGGCCTCTTTGATAAATTAAAAATAAAAAATATAATTTGTAACAGGAAGGCCGACCTGCCTTAAACAAGGGGAAAATAGCTCCCGAAGCTATAAAACATTAACAGGGTCCACCCATGCTGGTGTGATTATAGGGTTTGCAACCCTTGAAAACATGCAAAATCCGTCCAAACTTGCAACAATTCGCCCCTCCAAACCTGGTCACTCCTCTTGCAACTTGGGCACCTAACTCTAGGGAGAAGCACTAGGTCAAATGCACACAAAATTCACCTTCCTCAAGTCTCCTAGGCTGATGTATAAATCTGAGCATAAAAAACTAACAAAAATCTCCATTGAAGCACAAGTGAACTTCCGTCATGAAGTCCTCCATAGAAGAGCTAGGTTTTTGTCCAACTCCTCCAATATTCTCAAGGGTTTTCATCCTTGGAATAGTCGCCAAAGTGCAGATCAGAAAGGCAGAGATAAATTCCATGATGTCCAAAAGCCTCCAAATGATGTTGTATATATATCAAAGCTCCTTATGACTCCCCAACTTGGCTGACCCAGCTTTGGGCGCCAACCTTTATTTTAAATTGCTTTTTTTAAAATTCTATTTTAATGCTCCAAATCTGGGTGCCAATTTGCAATTAAATTTTATTTTATTCTTTAATTTGTTTCCCTCCTTATTTCTCCAAAAGGGCTGTCCAAGCCAATTAAAATAAAAAAATATTTTTGGTGCAAAAATTCAAATTTAAATATTATTTTTTCTCCTCTCCCTTGGCTGCCAAAAACCAAAAATAATAAAATAATATTATTTTTTTCATAATTTCCCTTGTTTGCTTCAGGAGGGACATTACATTTTTCAAATTGATCACTACCAAAAAGCCAAGCAGAAGAGTAGTAGATGCTATGAGAAGCAAGAATTTATTGAGTAACCTGAACTCTCCCAGCTAAAGATAACATGAGTTTGCCTTTTCTGATGTTTTTTATCAATCCTGTGGAACATCCATTCGTACACATCTTTTAATGAAGGGTTAATGGAAAAGGGGATACCCAAATATTTAACAATGGTATTAGGCCCCCACCATTGTCAATTCTTACCTTTCAGCCACTCTAGAGGAGAGTTATTCCAACTTAAAATAGTAGACTTATTGTCCAAAACCTTAGCACCAAAAGCCCTGTAAAAATGTTAAATCTATTTATCATATTGTCAAAATTATCTATATTCATTTGAACAAAGAGAGCAGTATCATCAGCAAATTGTGCTTTAAGCAATTGTTCATTATTTGGGAGCCAATGCTGTAAACAGGAGGCCTAATTAAACTGTTTCTGAACACATAATGCAAGACATCAATTAGACCAAACAAGGCAGGTACAATTGGACACCCTTTCCTAATAGATCAGATCCCTATTAACATCAACTTGAGTGGAAGAATATTTGAATAAAATACTTATCCATTTGCAGAACTTAGGAGGAAAGCCAAAGGCCTCCAACATTTCAAGAACAAAAGACCACTCAATTCTGTCATAAGCTTTTTCAAAATCTGAAAGCGCCATACTCACATCTTGCCCATTATGTTTAGCCCAATTCATCCCTTGCCAACTAGTGACCAGGTTTTCGAGACCACTCTTTTCAAGATTTCTGTTAGTCTGAGAGGAGTTTTAGCCATAATTTTGTAAGAAACATTTAGCAATGTAATAGGCCTCTAGTTTTTAGTAAGTCTTATTCCCCTCCTTTGGAATCAGCTTAATAAGTCCTCTATTAATCTCTTTCTGCAAAGCTTCTTGATAGACCTCCATCAACCATCCCTAATTCAATCAGAACTAACTTGAAAAAATTCAGTAGGAAGACCATCACTGCCAAGAGGTTTGCCATCACAAAAGGAATTAATGGTATTAATGATCTCATCCTTAGTGATAGCTCTATTGAGATCCAAGTCATCTTCTTCCTTGACCAACTTATGTATGACCCTTTTACAATGTTCTCTTGCCTATTTACTGTGATTACCCTCCTTGTAGAAAATAGATTTTGATAAAAAGAATGAAAGGCCTCCTTCATGAAGGCACTATCATTAGAAGTATTACCTTCATTCTATAGGACCAATTCTTTCTCTATTTAGTTTTGATTTGATGAGATTAAAAATGTACTTGGAGCCTCATCTCCTTCCTTGATCCAATTCATCTTTGCTATAATTTTGACCCCTTGATTTTTATAGGTTTACAGTCTCCTAAGAAGATTCTTCATCCTAATCATTTTAACAAGAGTTTATTGTTAGTGCAAGAATCTTTTGGATTTGACTGTCTTCTCTTCTCTTGTATTGCTCTCCTAATGATGGATCATGAAGTTTGATCCAAAATGTTGAGAAAGGAAAAACTTACATAGTCAAATCCAGAAGATTCTTGCACTAACATTATGGACTATGGAAATTATATGTCTTCAAGAGTTTATTGATCATCTTTGTTCTATTGCAACCCCCATCCAAAGACAAAATCTTCTCTTCAAGAGTGCTCTCAATTCTTGAAATATTCCGGACCAATTTTTTTCAATTTTTGAATGCAATTACAAAGCAACACGCACCCGTTAAGGTTAGCTGGAAAACCCAAACGATGCGGAAATAACTCTAACCAAGAATGTACACCAGGATCCCGAGTTGGGCAAGGTGTGAGCATATGGTCAGAGGATCTTTATGCACTGCTGAATTGAGTAACTCTAACCAAGAATGTGCCCAAGGTGGACGATTATATGGTCAGAGGATCTTTATGCACTGCTGAACTGAGTAACTCTAACCAAGAATGTGTCCAAGGTGGACGAACATATGGTCAGAGGGTCCCTACAAATTACAATACTGAAAGTAAACTCGACGCCAAGAATGTGCTTTCCAACTCAGAATGGGAATGGAGCTACCATATGGCCGAGATACTAAGAACTACAATGCAATTCAAATCGTAAGATAGGCGGCAAGCCAGCCTCTTCCACTTATTCAGCGGGTATTACAATGAAGCAAAGGAAGAAGAGGTAAGATTGCTGACAGTACTACTGTTCAACTTACAATGAATTAGAGAGTGCTTGCCAATAACATAAAATAAGAAGTCTAACAATGCTGCAATATAGTAAAATGTTTCCTCAATGATCACAATGACTTCCAACCCGAACCCAACTCAAATGACAAACTTTATGCAAGCTGATATGACAGAACATGGACTGAAAATGCATAACTAGCAACACAAAACCCTACTAAAATGCTTATAACTCTCTCTAGACTTGTCCAAATGATATGAAATATGATGCAAATGAACACTATGAAGATGGCAACAAGATTCTAATCAAGAAATGACTCTAAAGACTTGTAAATTTATTTTCTAAACTTTTGCCAGGCAAGACAAAATAGTACGGCCTCCAGAAATGTTCTACCAACAAGATAAAATCAGATTCTTCATTAAAAATCACCAAACTTTGCACAAATGGTCGCCCTACATAGAGAAAGAGATGGCAGCAATACCTAGAATGATTATTTTTGTATTTTTTGAAATATGAGCAAAAACAACATTCAGCTACTTGAAGTCAGCAACTCCAAAAATTCACTAACACGCTCAAACTGGACTACAAATGCATAAAAAATTCTACAATGCAATCTCTCACTACAAAAACTCACTCAACTACAAGCTAACTCTCCACTAGTTGCTTTCTTTCAAGCAAGAAGTCGAGCCAAGGCTAGGAGGCATTCATTTCTCAAAGCAATCCAAACACCATTTCGGCAGCATAACTTTACTATAGACATAAGATGATGAAAAGAAGAGAAGAGGTCTCCTTATAAAGACTTGCCAAGCATCTTCCAGAAGCATCTAGAAAGTGCGCCCTAATTCAATTTTGAATTTGACTTCATTTCCCTCCAAGTACAGGCGTCCCTTTTCATGAGGTAATATTTGATTTTAATAAAATAATAGGATCCTTGAAATTGGCGTCCCACTTTAAGCTTCCCATCAATTTGGCCTTTAGAAAATATTAAAATAATCTCTTGATGAGACATGCCACCATGAAGTCCCCCTTTTAAAAACAACTTGAAGTAATAAAGCTAGGCCAAGGGCTCAACATTAAAATATAACATTAAAATATAACGTTATTTAAATCACCTTAACTTATTTCTCCAAAAAACATCCAAAGGCCAAAAATGATCAAACCAATTGAATTGGCTGAAGAAGTGAGCCAACTGCACTGAAAACCACAGGACCACTGCTAGAAATAGAATTTACTAAAAATAGTAAATTTCTGAAGGTGCTCGGATCATACTGCAAGTCATACCACCGCGAAGCTCTCTAAAAACCCAGAAAGAATCCGCAATTCAATCTCCAAACTTCGAGCAACAACATCCTCCAAAACAGGAAACCCTAATTTTACCCTCCGAGTAGCTTACAGGTCTCCGGAATAGGCCAACGGTCAATTGAATTGATCACGCTCGAGAAGGGGACATTACAATTCTTTTTCTATCTAAAGCCTTTTTTTCTTTTCCCATTGTCTTAAAAATGTTACTCCACATAGAAACCAAGTAATCCCATAGTTTGATGACAAAAGCCCCCTTATAACAATTTTTCACAAGAGTACTAGTCATTTTGATTCCATCAAGACAATCTTGATCTTTAAGGAGGGAGACATTGAGTTTAAACATGTGCTTACCAATGCTTTCATTGATTTGATTATTCTGACCAACTAGAATAGAGGTTTCATTGGGAGAATTGTTTGACATGGTAAAGGGATGAACAAAGACCGAGTTACTGTCATTGTCATGAACAAAAGCAAATATATCCTTGTTCACATAGAACCTATCAAGCCTTGAATAAACTCTTTTCCCCTAACTTTGGTTTTTACACTAGGTGAATCAAATCTGTTTGTTGTTGTCTTTGTTCTTTCAAGAGGATCTTTTAAGGTTGTGATATCTCTTCATTCTAGACCAAAAGTAAGTTCATTTTCTTTCCACAAACCCTCCTTATCTCCTTTACCCTTCTCATGCAAATTGTCGAATGGCTTAGAACTCTTCCACACAAAATTCAAAGTATAGTCAATTTGAAAGCCCACAACCTTAACCTCTTGCAAATAGAGAAAGTCAATATTAAGTCTATTATTACAAAAAGAACTAAAAATATATTTTTTGTTAGGGGATTCTAAACCCCTAATGGTTTAGCTAACAGGCCTTAATAATCATGTAAGACTGTTAGGAGAAGCCCTAGTCTTTTGTGAAATAACCCCCTTATATTTTTTCAATTTTTAACACATCAATCTTCACCCATTAGTGTTAGCATAATCAAATCAGCTGATGAAAGTAACCCTACACCAAGAATGTTCACTCAAGACCCAAGATGGGTGAGGTGATATCATATGGCGCTGGGGATCATTAGTAACAAATTGAATGAAAGTACAATGATGGAAATGTCGATTATGCAACTTGATGACTTATTCAGCGGGAGTGGATTAATGGCTTAGCCGATCAGCAAATGAGAATGCAAGTACAAAAAGTAAGACGGCGAGGCTTGTCTCTTCCACCAAACAGTGGGGATGAAAATACTATGCAAGGAAAGTAAATAGAGTGGCGAGGCTTGCTCTCTTCCACTAAAAGTGGGAATACAATAGTGATTTGTAGAAAAGTAAAAAGTTGATCAATACTACTAATTCAGCGTTACAATGGAAGTGTAATTTGCAAGTAGCCAAGTAATATTGCTGCCCAAGTAGCTCCAAGTGATATCAAATGTTTTTCAAACTTCAAGAGACTCACAACCATGAAAAACAAGCCCAAAAACTCCAACTACAACAATCTGATGTAATAGACCAGCAAATTGAAAACTCAAACCAGCAAGCCTAGAACACACCAAAATGCTCATAACTCCATCAATACACCTCCGAATGACACGAAATTGAATGCAAATGAAGCCTAGGAGGTAGGCGCCCAAGTCTAGACAATGAAACAGTATTAAACACCCACCATTATTTTAGCACACATTCCAAGATATTGGCAGGCAAGATTCAGCCATCAAGGAGGGGCGACCTCTCTAGAAAAATAAATACTTCAAAATAAAATCTGAAACTCAAGGAGGAGGGGCACCTAGGGCCTAGAAATGGATATAGCAAGTACCCAAAATGAAATGAAAATCATGCAATGATTTGTAAATGAAAGTTTTCTTCAGCCATAGTCAAAACCAGCAACCTACAAATCATAAATAACTTCAAAACTAATACCAATAATGCTCAATCTACACTTCTGAGTGAAGCACAGTCTTCAATATATCTAGCTAGGTACTATCTCTCAAGCACAAAGATTGGAAGAAGGAACTAGGAGGTATGCATTCCTTGAAGCTAGCTCTGAAAACATTTCAACAGCATAACAGTATAATAAGCAACAATAGATGCTGCAAATGAAGGCCAAGTCTCTTATTTATAACTTTTCTCCTCCCAAATTCAAATCCACTTTTCCCCTCCAATTAGGGCGCCCAAATGAGATTCTCTTTTCTCCTCAATTTGTAATTTGCATTTCATTTAAATTCCATCCTTGACTTTAGGTGTCCAACCCATGAGAGGAAAAATAACTTAATAAAATGCAAATATTCATAAGTATAGGCGTCCCAAGTCACTTAAGTGAAATACCTTATAAAAATTATTTTTTTAATAGAACCAACTTAACTCTCCATTTAGGCGTCCAAGGCTAAGGTGAAAATATATTTAATATGACTTAAATAATTCTCGAAAGCCGTCCCCAAACCTTAGCAAAATTATTTCACTTAAAATGTTATTTTCATCAAATATCAGACTCGCCAAAATAATCACCTCAAATGTTGGAGACCAAGCTGAATAAATTGACATGCCAGAAATAGCCATTGCATTGAACTGTTGAATTACTGCTAAAAATAGCACTGCCAAAAATAGCACTTACTAAAAATGGCATACTGCAAAAAATAGTAAGTTGTTCTTGTTGATGTGATTTTCGTGACCGCACCAACACAGAATAAAGTTGCCAACGGCTACCCTATTCTCTCTTGATCAAAGTATCCAGCACGCTAAGATTGCGAGAGAGTTCGTGCGTTCAACTCCAAGGTTCCTTCTAGGCGGTGGATAGTCTTAGTTGGCTTGATGTGATTTGCTGGTATTTCAGTGGGACTTACACAATTGTTCAACAGTGGACAACAGACAACAGATTAAAGGGTTTCACGTGGTTCGAATGATTTGGCAGGTAAGTACAAGTTTCCTAACACTAACCAGAAATGAACTGAATTTAAATGAGTGCAGGGATAAGAGGTGCTATAATTCTACTCTAAGGCGTGGGACATGGTGATCAATTCTCGCAGACTTCAACCTCGCTTTGCTTTGCCTCGCTTTGCTTTGCCTCGCTTTGGACGACTTCCACAAAACCGGTGCAATCTTCAGAGGAGTAATAAAAAATATTCAAATCATGATTTAGCATGAAGACACCATCACAACGACGCATGCCAACATATAAATCATAATAGAAGTTAAGTTCACAATGTTCCAGTTGACCACGCAAGGCGAACCCACCGTTAGCGAGCCCGCTAGTGGTATGGATAAGCGAAGTTTTGTTCAAATTGAGCACCACATTCGACAATTACTAACTACTTGCATGAAATGAAATCTACTTTACTTCAAGATTCTAAGTGAATTGGAAGGACGAAGAAGCCTCGCTAGCTACTCAAAACAAAAGAAGAGATCACCCATGTCATGTCCCTTCACCATTGACATCTCTCCGGGCAGCGAGGATTGGCCTATCATCACGACCCTAAGTAGGGTGATGGGTACAGATGAAGGTCGCCGGGCTTGGCTGCAACCCGGTCAGCGAGGATTGTCGATTGTCTTTGGATTACGGCTGTCCGGAGGTTATTTGCGAATTGCTATTTTACTTGTGATTCTGGCGAGCGATCAATGGGACCCTTTGCTATTTTAGCGATTTAGTACGTGGCGGCATCGGGAATCCTTGAGGGATTACGTCGGCATCAGACGGATCGATCATGAGTTAGAAAGCGAGGAAGATATTAATATTTGATAGTATTGATTAAATATTAATTGATGCCGTTATAATATAAAGTTATAATTTAATATTATAGCAAGTGATTTCCTTAAAGGTCGCCCAACATCAGAAGGGGGCCAAAAAGTGATTATTAAAGTATTTAAAATATTCAGCTGAGGACTATGGAAATATTAAAATATTAAAACGTGAATATTTTAATGAAACCCTATTTTTAAGCAAATCGCACTTTTCAGCCTATTAGTGGATTTTGCCTTGGGAATTGGGCATTATGTGATTATTGAGTTTGAAACTGATCAATTTTGGTCTGAGCCTGAGACTTTAGGGTTTCGTGTTCGATTGCCTTGGGGAACGAGCCATCTCCAACGGAAAGCAATTCAGAGAGTGTGCAATATCACTTGATCTATTGCCTACAGAGGTTTTCTTATTTAGAGGAAACTACAGAGCTTACAGAGAAATTAACATCTTCAGAGGTTTATTCAGTTGTTTGCAGTCAGAGCTTTTCAATCATTGAGGCGTCCATTCTCCAGAGATTCAGAGGGTGAAGAAGGCGGCTAAGTTTATTCATTTATTATTCTTGCTGAAGCCGTACTGTACCTGGCCGTACCTTTGTCAGGGCCGTACCATCTTGCTGGAGCCGTCCATTGTTCAGAAGGTGAAACGCCTTTCTCTTGGGTTTCTTAACACCTCCAGTATTGGCGCATATTCTTTGAGCAACCTTGGGAATCATCAAACAGCAGGAAAAAGGACTCATTAATTGCAGCCGTACATTTCTGTACCTCAGCAGCAGCAAAAACCAGGTTTTTGAAAATATTGAAAATTCATTGATTTGTTCATTGCATGTATTCTGGGTAATTTTGTAATCATTAGAAAAGATCAATAGAGATACTGGAGTCCATATTTCTTCATTTCCAGAGCTTTATAAATTTTATTGAATTTATTTCCATTTATTATCAAAATCGTACCTTTCCATTATTGCATCAAAAACACAAAAATTGCAAAAAAACCTAAAACGTCAGAAAACCTTCAAAACTTGATCAGATTCGTACTTGAAGCAGGGGGGTTTCTACACCATCAATAAAAACTCTTTTTATTGAGAGAGTGTTCACAACAAATTTTTACAAAGTATTCAAATGGAAGACTTTCCTTCCTTTTCAATCTAAGCTAAACTATCAAACTATGCTACCTTCTATTCTATCAATCTCTCCCTATTCCTTCTCTACTATTCTAATTGAAGTACAAATGAGGGGGGATGCCCCTTTTATAGTTGGCCCAGTCCAATGGACGGCTCAGATTCCAATATAATGAAGGGCTCAGATCGAGCCACATAAACCCTAACCCTAAAAACCGCCATCGAAAAGAGTGGGGTAATAAAAGAGCAATTAATGTCCATCTTTATAGAAGATTCTTGCATTGTTCTTGTTCTTCTTCTTGAATACAAACTGGATGAGTCTGATCATCATGGCTTCAACTTCTTCTTTAGTCTTGAGGGCATTTTAGTGCTTGAGGATGATCTTCCTCTTAGTTGTCACTCTTTGACTCTTCAACGCCTGAGCCTTCATTATTTTTCCATCCCTGATTTTGAAGGATTCTTCAGTTGTGGACTCGATCATTTCTTCCTTGCCACCCGCCTTCCTGAGTTTAGTGCATATTGGGGTCCTTGAGAAGAAATTTCAACACTTAGCCATTCCTTCTAACATCTCCCTTCATGATTTTATCATCTTGGACTATTTGCTTCATCACTTCAAGTCATTGTGCTTTGGCCCCGACGTTCATCCTGCAAAACAGATAAAGAGAAGAGCATCAAAACACTTAATAATATAAACTCCCCTTACTTACCCGATCTCCATGTTTTGATCTCCAAGGTTTGAGCGATCTTTGGATCTGATAGAGTTCATCATTTTTCTCTAGCAAACTTTACTTTTTTTATGCTCTTTTATCATAGGTGTACTTTGACCATGTATCCTCCTCGATGCTCATTTTTGGTGCCTTACAAACTTTCATCCGTCTTGAGGGTGCGCCTTGAAGGGTGTTGTTTGATTTCTCTCTGCCTTAGAAAATTTTCCAACCAACATGATATCCCCTTTTTGCCTTAGCCAAATTCCCAACCCATCTGCCTTAGAAATAATTCATTTCCTCTAGAAGATTTCATCAACCAGGCGCCCGAGTAACATCTCCATCCTACAGTCTCAGGCGAGGCGTGGAAAGTTTCAAAATCATCTCCTTGTTGAAGATATCCAGTGCCCAGAAGAAAATTCTCCTCAGAAAACATCAAATTCATGGGTCTACAAACGAAGGGGTTCATTTAATTTTTGAATTTTAACCTTAGAAAAATATTTTGCCATCAAATTTATCTTCATTCTTCATCCCTGGGCGTATTTTTCTTGCTTGGCCTTGACAATCTTCTTCAACCTCATGAAGCTGGCGCATTTTGATGTATCAACTGCCAATTCATCCATGACTTAGTGAATTTCATCACCTTCTCAAACTTGGCCGTATTTTCCTAGAGGAGGAGAGACTTCGACAGTTAGAATTTTTTTATCATCTTTCATGAGCATGGGCGCATATAGGGGGTCAAGGAGGAATTTTGAACATTTTAGACAATTTTTCTCCCATCCATGTTTCTCCAGTCATGAGCGCATTTTGCTTGAGGTAGAGGAATTAACAATTCTTAGCAACT